>JAAVTI010001270.1:0-142187 GCA_011947335.1 Phytophthora constricta | reverse complement strand
GTGAGCGTGGTTGGACGCTCTTATGGTGTAATGGTTAGCACTCTGGACTTTGAATCCAGCGATCCGGGTTCAAGTCCCGGTAGGAGCTTGTTTTTGTGCGCGTCGGGGTGCGCTTTTGCGTGGTTTGACATGCGCTGTGTTACTTTGAGTGTGAGATGCGTGTGTGTGACAATGTGACGACGTAGCGGAGTTGAGTTGGAAGTGCTGGTCTTATGGTGTAATGGTTAGCACTCTGGACTCTGAATCCAGCGATCCGGGTTCAAATCCCGGTAGGACCTCGTTTTGCACCGCTCCCGACGCCACAGCGTCCTTGTAGACACCACAGCTGCTGCGCACGCTTGTTGCCTCTCATGCTGCGTACAACGTGGGTGTCTTGCCGCCCACCACTGCTCGTTCCGTGTGCGATCACGACCGGAAGACTAGACCGCCCTTTTCAGCTCGTGTCTGCCCGCTGGATCAAGGCACTTGTTCATCGGCTCAGCGACTACGGTTTGAGGTCTAGTCGCTTTGGGTGGGCGGCGAGTAAGTTGTAGGACATTTTTGTGTAGGCTGGCAACGAAGAGCGAGCACAGAGGCGAGGTGGTCCAGCGTCGTCATGCGTGGGAATTGAAGCCAGCGAGGCGATTCGGAGCGAAAGGTGTGGCGGAGCAGTTCGGCTGGAGTAGGCGTCCGCAGGTGGCGTAAGGTTTTGATCAAGCAGAGCGTGAGAAAGCGACAATTGCGTGGTACAAGTGGGTCCGGCGTGGGTTTTCGTGAGCGTGGTTGGACGCTCTTAGGTGTAATGGTTAGCACTCTGGACTTTGAATCCAGCGATCCGGGTTCAAGTCCCGGTAGGAGCTTGTTTTTGTGCGCGTCGGGGTGCGCTTTTGCGTGGTTTGACATGCGCTGTGTTACTTTGAGTGTGAGATGCGTGTGTGTGACAATGTGACGACGTAGCGGAGTTGAGTTGGAAGTGCTGGTCTTATGGTGTAATGGTTAGCACTCTGGACTCTGAATCCAGCGATCCGGGTTCAAATCCCGGTAGGACCTCGTTTTGCACCGCTCCCGACGCCACAGCGTCCTTGTAGACACCACAGCTGCTGCGCACGCTTGTTGCCTCTCATGCTGCGTACAACGTGGGTGTCTTGCCGCCCACCACTGCTCGTTCCGTGTGCGATCACGACCGGAAGACTAGACCGCCCTTTTCAGCTCGTGTCTGCCCGCTGGATCAAGGCACTTGTTCATCGGCTCAGCGACTACGGTTTGAGGTCTAGTCGCTTTGGGTGGGCGGCGAGTAAGTTGTAGGACATTTTTGTGTAGGCTGGCAACGAAAAGAGCGAGCACAGAGGCGAGGTGGTCCGGCGTCGTCATGCGTGGGAATTGAAGCCAGCGAGGCGATTCGGAGCGAAAGGTGTGGCGGAGCAGTTCGGCTGGAGTAGGCGTCCGCAGGTGGCGTAAGGTTTTGATCAAGCAGAGCGTGAGAAAGCGACAATTGCGTGGTACAAGGGGTGGGTCCGGCGGGTTTTCGTGAGCGTGGTTGGACGCTCTTATGGTGTAATGGTTAGCACTCTGGACTTTGAATCCAGCGATCCGGGTTCAAGTCCCGGTAGGAGCTTGTTTTTGTGCGCGTCGGGGTGCGCTTTGCGTGGTTTGACATGCGCTGTGTTACTTTGAGTGTGAGATGCGTGTGTGTGACAATGTGACGACGTAGCGGAGTTGAGTTGGAAGTGCTGGTCTTATGGTGTAATGGTTAGCACTCTGGACTTTGAATCCAGCGATCCGGGTTCAAGTCCCGGTAGGACCTTTTGTGCGCGTCGGGGTGCGCTTTTGCGTGGTTTGACATGCGCTGTGTTACTTTGAGTGTGAGATGCGTGTGTGTGACAATGTGACGACGTAGCGGAGTTGAGTTGGAAGTGCTGGTCTTATGGTGTAATGGTTAGCACTCTGGACTCTGAATCCAGCGATCCGGGTTCAAATCCCGGTAGGACCTCGTTTTGCACCGCTCCCGACGCCACAGCGTCCTTGTAGACACCACAGCTGCTGCGCACGCTTGTTGCCTCTCATGCTGCGTACAACGTGGGTGTCTTGCCGCCCACCACTGCTCGTTCCGTGTGCGATCACGACCGGAAGACTAGACCGCCCTTTTCAGCTCGTGTCTGCCCGCTGGATCAAGGCACTTGTTCATCGGCTCAGCGACTACGGTTTGAGGTCTAGTCGCTTTGGGTGGGCGGCGAGTAAGTTGTAGGACATTTTTGTGTAGGCTGGCAACGAAAAGAGCGAGCACAGAGGCGAGGTGGTCCGGCGTCGTCATGCGTGGGAATTGAAGCCAGCGAGGCGATTCGAGCGAAAGGTGTGGCGGAGCAGTTCGGCTGGAGTAGGCGTCCGCAGGTGGCGTAAGGTTTTGATCAAGCAGAGCGTGAGAAAGCGACAATTGCGTGGTACAAGGGGTGGGTCCGGCGTGGGTTTTCGTGAGCGTGGTTGGACGCTCTTAGGTGTAATGGTTAGCACTCTGGACTTTGAATCCAGCGATCCGGGTTCAAGTCCCGGTAGGAGCTTGTTTTTGTGCGCGTCGGGGTGCGCTTTTGCGTGGTTTGACATGCGCTGTGTTACTTTGAGTGTGAGATGCGTGTGTGTGACAATGTGACGACGTAGCGGAGTTGAGTTGGAAGTGCTGGTCTTATGGTGTAATGGTTAGCACTCTGGACTCTGAATCCAGCGATCCGGGTTCAAATCCCGGTAGGACCTCGTTTTGCACCGCTCCCGACGCCACAGCGTCCTTGTAGACACCACAGCTGCTGCGCACGCTTGTTGCCTCTCATGCTGCGTACAACGTGGGTGTCTTGCCGCCCACCACTGCTCGTTCCGTGTGCGATCACGACCGGAAGACTAGACCGCCCTTTTCAGCTCGTGTCTGCCCGCTGGATCAAGGCACTTGTTCATCGGCTCAGCGACTACGGTTTGAGGTCTAGTCGCTTTGGGTGGGCGGCGAGTAAGTTGTAGGACATTTTTGTGTAGGCTGGCAACGAAGAGCGAGCACAGAGGCGAGGTGGTCCAGCGTCGTCATGCGTGGGAATTGAAGCCAGCGAGGCGATTCGGAGCGAAAGGTGTGGCGGAGCAGTTCGGCTGGAGAAGGCGTCCGCAGGTGGCGTAAGGTTTTGATCAAGCAGAGCGTGAGAAAGCGACAATTGCGTGGTACAAGGGGTGGGTCCGGCGCGGGTTTCGTGAGCGTGGTTGGACGCTCTTATGGTGTAATGGTTAGCACTCTGGACTTTGAATCCAGCGATCCGGGTTCAAGTCCCGGTAGGAGCTTGTTTTTGTGCGCGTCGGGGTGCGCTTTTGCGTGGTTTGACATGCGCTGTGTTACTTTGAGTGTGAGATGCGTGTGTGTGACAATGTGACGACGTAGCGGAGTTGAGTTGGAAGTGCTGGTCTTATGGTGTAATGGTTAGCACTCTGGACTCTGAATCCAGCGATCCGGGTTCAAATCCCGGTAGGACCTCGTTTTGCACCGCTCCCGACGCCACAGCGTCCTTGTAGACACCACAGCTGCTGCGCACGCTTGTTGCCTCTCATGCTGCGTACAACGTGGGTGTCTTGCCGCCCACCACTGCTCGTTCCGTGTGCGATCACGACCGGAAGACTAGACCGCCCTTTTCAGCTCGTGTCTGCCCGCTGGATCAAGGCACTTGTTCATCGGCTCAGCGACTACGGTTTGAGGTCTAGTCGCTTTGGGTGGGCGGCGAGTAAGTTGTAGGACATTTTTGTGTAGGCTGGCAACGAAAAGAGCGAGCACAGAGGCGAGGTGGTCCGGCGTCGTCATGCGTGGAATTGAAGCCAGCGAGGCGATTCGAGCGAAAGGTGTGGCGGAGCAGTTCGGCTGGAGTAGGCGTCCGCAGGTGGCGTAAGGTTTTGATCAAGCAGAGCGTGAGAAAGCGACAATTGCGTGGTACAAGGGGTGGGTCCGGCGCGGGTTTTCGTGAGCGTGGTTGGACGCTCTTATGGTGTAATGGTTAGCACTCTGGACTTTGAATCCAGCGATCCGGGTTCAAGTCCCGGTAGGAGCTTGTTTTTGTGCGCGTCGGGGTGCGCTTTTGCGTGGTTTGACATGCGCTGTGTTACTTTGAGTGTGAGATGCGTGTGTGTGACAATGTGACGACGTAGCGGAGTTGAGTTGGAAGTGCTGGTCTTATGGTGTAATGGTTAGCACTCTGGACTCTGAATCCAGCGATCCGGGTTCAAATCCCGGTAGGACCTCGTTTTGCACCGCTCCCGACGCCACAGCGTCCTTGTAGACACCACAGCTGCTGCGCACGCTTGTTGCCTCTCATGCTGCGTACAACGTGGGTGTCTTGCCGCCCACCACTGCTCGTTCCGTGTGCGATCACGACCGGAAGACTAGACCGCCCTTTTCAGCTCGTGTCTGCCCGCTGGATCAAGGCACTTGTTCATCGGCTCAGCGACTACGGTTTGAGGTCTAGTCGCTTTGGGTGGGCGGCGAGTAAGTTGTAGGACATTTTTGTGTAGGCTGGCAACGAAAAGAGCGAGCACAGAGGCGAGGTGGTCCGGCGTCGTCATGCGTGGGAATTGAAGCCAGCGAGGCGATTCGAGCGAAAGGTGTGGCGGAGCAGTTCGGCTGGAGTAGGCGTCCGCAGGTGGCGTAAGGTTTTGATCAAGCAGAGCGTGAGAAAGCGACAATTGCGTGGTACAAGGGGTGGGTCCGGCGCGGGTTTTCGTGAGCGTGGTTGGACGCTCTTATGGTGTAATGGTTAGCACTCTGGACTTTGAATCCAGCGATCCGGGTTCAAGTCCCGGTAGGAGCTTGTTTTTGTGCGCGTCGGGGTGCGCTTTTGCGTGGTTTGACATGCGCTGTGTTACTTTGAGTGTGAGATGCGTGTGTGTGACAATGTGACGACGTAGCGGAGTTGAGTTGGAAGTGCTGGTCTTATGGTGTAATGGTTAGCACTCTGGACTCTGAATCCAGCGATCCGGGTTCAAATCCCGGTAGGACCTCGTTTTGCACCGCTCCCGACGCCACAGCGTCCTTGTAGACACCACAGCTGCTGCGCACGCTTGTTGCCTCTCATGCTGCGTACAACGGGTGTCTTGCCGCCCACCACTGCTCGTTCCGTGTGCGATCACGACCGGAAGACTAGACCGCCCTTTTCAGCTCGTGTCTGCCCGCTGGATCAAGGCACTTGTTCATCGGCTCAGCGACTACGGTTTGAGGTCTAGTCGCTTTGGGTGGGCGGCGAGTAAGTTGTAGGACATTTTTGTGTAGGCTGGCAACGAAAGAGCGAGCACAGAGGCGAGGTGGTCCGGCGTCGTCATGCGGGAATTGAAGCCAGCGAGGCGATTCGAGCGAAAGGTGTGGCGGAGCAGTTCGGCTGGAGTAGGCGTCCGCAGGTGGCGTAAGGTTTTGATCAAGCAGAGCGTGAGAAAGCGACAATTGCGTGGTACAAGGGGTGGGTCCGGCGTGGGTTTTCGTGAGCGTGGTTGGACGCTCTTATGGTGTAATGGTTAGCACTCTGGACTTTGAATCCAGCGATCCGGGTTCAAGTCCCGGTAGGAGCTTGTTTTTGTGCGCGTCGGGGTGCGCTTTTGCGTGGTTTGACATGCGCTGTGTTACTTTGAGTGTGAGATGCGTGTGTGTGACAATGTGACGACGTAGCGGAGTTGAGTTGGAAGTGCTGGTCTTATGGTGTAATGGTTAGCACTCTGGACTCTGAATCCAGCGATCCGGGTTCAAATCCCGGTAGGACCTCGTTTTGCACCGCTCCCGACGCCACAGCGTCCTTGTAGACACCACAGCTGCTGCGCACGCTTGTTGCCTCTCATGCTGCGTACAACGTGGGTGTCTTGCCGCCCACCACTGCTCGTTCCGTGTGCGATCACGACCGGAAGACTAGACCGCCCTTTTCAGCTCGTGTCTGCCCGCTGGATCAAGGCACTTGTTCATCGGCTCAGCGACTACGGTTTGAGGTCTAGTCGCTTTGGGTGGGCGGCGAGTAAGTTGTAGGACATTTTTGTGTAGGCTGGCAACGAAAAGAGCGAGCACAGAGGCGAGGTGGTCCGGCGTCGTCATGCGTGGGAATTGAAGCCAGCGAGGCGATTCGAGCGAAAGGTGTGGCGGAGCAGTTCGGCTGGAGTAGGCGTCCGCAGGTGGCGTAAGGTTTTGATCAAGCAGAGCGTGAGAAAGCGACAATTGCGTGGTACAAGGGGTGGGTCCGGCGTGGGTTTTCGTGAGCGTGGTTGGACGCTCTTATGGTGTAATGGTTAGCACTCTGGACTTTGAATCCAGCGATCCGGGTTCAAGTCCCGGTAGGAGCTTGTTTTTGTGCGCGTCGGGGTGCGCTTTTGCGTGGTTTGACATGCGCTGTGTTACTTTGAGTGTGAGATGCGTGTGTGTGACAATGTGACGACGTAGCGGAGTTGAGTTGGAAGTGCTGGTCTTATGGTGTAATGGTTAGCACTCTGGACTCTGAATCCAGCGATCCGGGTTCAAATCCCGGTAGGACCTCGTTTTGCACCGCTCCCGACGCCACAGCGTCCTTGTAGACACCACAGCTGCTGCGCACGCTTGTTGCCTCTCATGCTGCGTACAACGTGGGTGTCTTGCCGCCCACCACTGCTCGTTCCGTGTGCGATCACGACCGGAAGACTAGACCGCCCTTTTCAGCTCGTGTCTGCCCGCTGGATCAAGGCACTTGTTCATCGGCTCAGCGACTACGGTTTGAGGTCTAGTCGCTTTGGGTGGGCGGCGAGTAAGTTGTAGGACATTTTTGTGTAGGCTGGCAACGAAAAGAGCGAGCACAGAGGCGAGGTGGTCCGGCGTCGTCATGCGTGGGAATTGAAGCCAGCGAGGCGATTCGAGCGAAAGGTGTGGCGGAGCAGTTCGGCTGGAGTAGGCGTCCGCAGGTGGCGTAAGGTTTTGATCAAGCAGAGCGTGAGAAAGCGACAATTGCGTGGTACAAGGGGTGGGTCCGGCGTGGGTTTTCGTGAGCGTGGTTGGACGCTCTTATGGTGTAATGGTTAGCACTCTGGACTTTGAATCCAGCGATCCGGGTTCAAGTCCCGGTAGGAGCTTGTTTTTGTGCGCGTCGGGGTGCGCTTTTGCGTGGTTTGACATGCGCTGTGTTACTTTGAGTGTGAGATGCGTGTGTGTGACAATGTGACGACGTAGCGGAGTTGGTTGGAAGTGCTGGTCTTATGGTGTAATGGTTAGCACTCTGGACTCTGAATCCAGCGATCCGGGTTCAAATCCCGGTAGGACCTCGTTTTGCACCGCTCCCGACGCCACAGCGTCCTTGTAGACACCACAGCTGCTGCGCACGCTTGTTGCCTCTCATGCTGCGTACAACGTGGGTGTCTTGCCGCCCACCACTGCTCGTTCCGTGTGCGATCACGACCGGAAGACTAGACCGCCCTTTTCAGCTCGTGTCTGCCCGCTGGATCAAGGCACTTGTTCATCGGCTCAGCGACTACGGTTTGAGGTCTAGTCGCTTTGGGTGGGCGGCGAGTAAGTTGTAGGACATTTTTGTGTAGGCTGGCAACGAAAAGAGCGAGCACAGAGGCGAGGTGGTCCGGCGTCGTCATGCGTGGAATTGAAGCCAGCGAGGCGATTCGAGCGAAAGGTGTGGCGGAGCAGTTCGGCTGGAGTAGGCGTCCGCAGGTGGCGTAAGGTTTTGATCAAGCAGAGCGTGAGAAAGCGACAATTGCGTGGTACAAGGGGTGGGTCCGGCGCGGGTTTTCGTGAGCGTGGTTGGACGCTCTTATGGTGTAATGGTTAGCACTCTGGACTTTGAATCCAGCGATCCGGGTTCAAGTCCCGGTAGGAGCTTGTTTTTGTGCGCGTCGGGGTGCGCTTTTGCGTGGTTTGACATGCGCTGTGTTACTTTGAGTGTGAGATGCGTGTGTGTGACAATGTGACGACGTAGCGGAGTTGAGTTGGAAGTGCTGGTCTTATGGTGTAATGGTTAGCACTCTGGACTCTGAATCCAGCGATCCGGGTTCAAATCCCGGTAGGACCTCGTTTTGCACCGCTCCCGACGCCACAGCGTCCTTGTAGACACCACAGCTGCTGCGCACGCTTGTTGCCTCTCATGCTGCGTACAACGTGGGTGTCTTGCCGCCCACCACTGCTCGTTCCGTGTGCGATCACGACCGGAAGACTAGACCGCCCTTTTCAGCTCGTGTCTGCCCGCTGGATCAAGGCACTTGTTCATCGGCTCAGCGACTACGGTTTGAGGTCTAGTCGCTTTGGGTGGGCGGCGAGTAAGTTGTAGGACATTTTTGTGTAGGCTGGCAACGAAAAGAGCTGAGCACAGAGGCGAGGTGGTCCGGCGTCGTCATGCGTGGGAATTGAAGCCAGCGAGGCGATTCGAGCGAAAGGTGTGGCGGAGCAGTTCGGCTGGAGTAGGCGTCCGCAGGTGGCGTAAGGTTTTGATCAAGCAGAGCGTGAGAAAGCGACAATTGCGTGGTACAAGGGGTGGGTCCGGCGGGTTTTCGTGAGCGTGGTTGGACGCTCTTATGGTGTAATGGTTAGCACTCTGGACTTTGAATCCAGCGATCCGGGTTCAAGTCCCGGTAGGAGCTTGTTTTTGTGCGCGTCGGGGTGCGCTTTTGCGTGGTTTGACATGCGCTGTGTTACTTTGAGTGTGAGATGCGTGTGTGTGACAATGTGACGACGTAGCGGAGTTGAGTTGGAAGTGCTGGTCTTATGGTGTAATGGTTAGCACTCTGGACTCTGAATCCAGCGATCCGGGTTCAAATCCCGGTAGGACCTCGTTTTGCACCGCTCCCGACGCCACAGCGTCCTTGTAGACACCACAGCTGCTGCGCACGCTTGTTGCCTCTCATGCTGCGTACAACGTGGGTGTCTTGCCGCCCACCACTGCTCGTTCCGTGTGCGATCACGACCGGAAGACTAGACCGCCCTTTCAGCTCGTGTCTGCCCGCTGGATCAAGGCACTTGTTCATCGGCTCAGCGACTACGGTTTGAGGTCTAGTCGCTTTGGGTGGGCGGCGAGTAAGTTGTAGGACATTTTTGTGTAGGCTGGCAACGAAAAGAGCGAGCACAGAGGCGAGGTGGTCCGGCGTCGTCATGCGTGGAATTGAAGCCAGCGAGGCGATTCGAGCGAAAGGTGTGGCGGAGCAGTTCGGCTGGAGTAGGCGTCCGCAGGTGGCGTAAGGTTTTGATCAAGCAGAGCGTGAGAAAGCGACAATTGCGTGGTACAAGGGGTGGGTCCGGCGCGGGTTTTCGTGAGCGTGGTTGGACGCTCTTATGGTGTAATGGTTAGCACTCTGGACTTTGAATCCAGCGATCCGGGTTCAAGTCCCGGTAGGAGCTTGTTTTTGTGCGCGTCGGGGTGCGCTTTTGCGTGGTTTGACATGCGCTGTGTTACTTTGAGTGTGAGATGCGTGTGTGTGACAATGTGACGACGTAGCGGAGTTGAGTTGGAAGTGCTGGTCTTATGGTGTAATGGTTAGCACTCTGGACTCTGAATCCAGCGATCCGGGTTCAAATCCCGGTAGGACCTCGTTTTGCACCGCTCCCGACGCCACAGCGTCCTTGTAGACACCACAGCTGCTGCGCACGCTTGTTGCCTCTCATGCTGCGTACAACGTGGGTGTCTTGCCGCCCACCACTGCTCGTTCCGTGTGCGATCACGACCGGAAGACTAGACCGCCCTTTTCAGCTCGTGTCTGCCCGCTGGATCAAGGCACTTGTTCATCGGCTCAGCGACTACGGTTTGAGGTCTAGTCGCTTTGGGTGGGCGGCGAGTAAGTTGTAGGACATTTTTGTGTAGGCTGGCAACGAAAAGAGCGAGCACAGAGGCGAGGTGGTCCGGCGTCGTCATGCGTGGGAATTGAAGCCAGCGAGGCGATTCGAGCGAAAGGTGTGGCGGAGCAGTTCGGCTGGAGTAGGCGTCCGCAGGTGGCGTAAGGTTTTGATCAAGCAGAGCGTGAGAAAGCGACAATTGCGTGGTACAAGGGGTGGGTCCGGCGCGGGTTTTCGTGAGCGTGGTTGGACGCTCTTATGGTGTAATGGTTAGCACTCTGGACTTTGAATCCAGCGATCCGGGTTCAAGTCCCGGTAGGAGCTTGTTTTTGTGCGCGTCGGGGTGCGCTTTTGCGTGGTTTGACATGCGCTGTGTTACTTTGAGTGTGAGATGCGTGTGTGTGACAATGTGACGACGTAGCGGAGTTGAGTTGGAAGTGCTGGTCTTATGGTGTAATGGTTAGCACTCTGGACTCTGAATCCAGCGATCCGGGTTCAAATCCCGGTAGGACCTCGTTTTGCACCGCTCCCGACGCCACAGCGTCCTTGTAGACACCACAGCTGCTGCGCACGCTTGTTGCCTCTCATGCTGCGTACAACGTGGGTGTCTTGCCGCCCACCACTGCTCGTTCCGTGTGCGATCACGACCGGAAGACTAGACCGCCCTTTTCAGCTCGTGTCTGCCCGCTGGATCAAGGCACTTGTTCATCGGCTCAGCGACTACGGTTTGAGGTCTAGTCGCTTTGGGTGGGCGGCGAGTAAGTTGTAGGACATTTTTGTGTAGGCTGGCAACGAAAAGAGCGAGCACAGAGGCGAGGTGGTCCGGCGTCGTCATGCGTGGGAATTGAAGCCAGCGAGGCGATTCGGAGCGAAAGGTGTGGCGGAGCAGTTCGGCTGGAGTAGGCGTCCGCAGGTGGCGTAAGGTTTTGATCAAGCAGAGCGTGAGAAAGCGACAATTGCGTGGTACAAGGGGTGGGTCCGGCGCGGGTTTTCGTGAGCGTGGTTGGACGCTCTTATGGTGTAATGGTTAGCACTCTGGACTTTGAATCCAGCGATCCGGGTTCAAGTCCCGGTAGGAGCTTGTTTTTGTGCGCGTCGGGGTGCGCTTTGCGTGGTTTGACATGCGCTGTGTTACTTTGAGTGTGAGATGCGTGTGTGTGACAATGTGACGACGTAGCGGAGTTGAGTTGGAAGTGCTGGTCTTATGGTGTAATGGTTAGCACTCTGGACTCTGAATCCAGCGATCCGGGTTCAAATCCCGGTAGGACCTCGTTTTGCACCGCTCCCGACGCCACAGCGTCCTTGTAGACACCACAGCTGCTGCGCACGCTTGTTGCCTCTCATGCTGCGTACAACGTGGGTGTCTTGCCGCCCACCACTGCTCGTTCCGTGTGCGATCACGACCGGAAGACTAGACCGCCCTTTCAGCTCGTGTCTGCCCGCTGGATCAAGGCACTTGTTCATCGGCTCAGCGACTACGGTTTGAGGTCTAGTCACTTTGGGTGGGCGGCGAGTAAGTTGTAGGACATTTTTGTGTAGGCTGGCAACGAAAAGAGCGAGCACAGAGGCGAGGTGGTCCGGCGTCGTCATGCGTGGGAATTGAAGCCAGCGAGGCGATTCGGAGCGAAAGGTGTGGCGGAGCAGTTCGGCTGGAGTAGGCGTCCGCAGGTGGCGTAAGGTTTTGATCAAGCAGAGCGTGAGAAAGCGACAATTGCGTGGTACAAGGGGTGGGTCCGGCACGGGTTTTCGTGAGCGTGGTTGGACGCTCTTATGGTGTAATGGTTAGCACTCTGGACTTTGAATCCAGCGATCCGGGTTCAAGTCCCGGTAGGAGCTTGTTTTTGTGCGCGTCGGGGTGCGCTTTTGCGTGGTTTGACATGCGCTGTGTTACTTTGAGTGTGAGATGCGTGTGTGTGACAATGTGACGACGTAGCGGAGTTGAGTTGGAAGTGCTGGTCTTATGGTGTAATGGTTAGCACTCTGGACTTTGAATCCAGCGATCCGGGTTCAAGTCCCGGTAGGAGCTTGTTTTTGTGCGCGTCGGGGTGCGCTTTTGCGTGGTTTGACATGCGCTGTGTTACTTTGAGTGTGAGATGCGTGTGTGTGACAATGTGACGACGTAGCGGAGTTGAGTTGGAAGTGCTGGTCTTATGGTGTAATGGTTAGCACTCTGGACTCTGAATCCAGCGATCCGGGTTCAAATCCCGGTAGGACCTCGTTTTGCACCGCTCCCGACGCCACAGCGTCCTTGTAGACACCACAGCTGCTGCGCACGCTTGTTGCCTCTCATGCTGCGTACAACGTGGGTGTCTTGCTGCCCACCACTGCTCGTTCCGTGTGCGATCACGACCGGAAGACTAGACCGCCCTTTTCAGCTCGTGTCTGCCCGCTGGATCAAGGCACTTGTTCATCGGCTCAGCGACTACGG
The DNA here is from genome assembly GCA_011947335.1 of Phytophthora constricta. Lineage (NCBI taxonomy): Eukaryota > Oomycota > Peronosporomycetes > Peronosporales > Peronosporaceae > Phytophthora > Phytophthora constricta. The sequence goes on along the minus strand of JAAVTI010001270.1, from coordinate 130,002 downwards.
TTTGAGGTCTAGTCACTTTGGGTGGGCGGCGAGTAAGTTGTAGGACATTTTTGTGTAGGCTGGCAACGAAAAGAGCGAGCACAGAGGCGAGGTGGTCCGGCGTCGTCATGCGTGGGAATTGAAGCCAGCGAGGCGATTCGAGCGAAAGGTGTGGCGGAGCAGTTCGGCTGGAGTAGGCGTCCGCGGGTGGCGTAAGGTTTTGATCAAGCAGAGCGTGAGAAAGCGACAATTGCGTGGTACAAGGGGTGGGTCCGGCACGGGTTTTCGTGAGCGTGGTTGGACGCTCTTATGGTGTAATGGTTAGCACTCTGGACTTTGAATCCAGCGATCCGGGTTCAAGTCCCGGTAGGAGCTTGTTTTTGTGCGCGTCGGGGTGCGCTTTTGCGTGGTTTGACATGCGCTGTGTTACTTTGAGTGTGAGATGCGTGTGTGTGACAATGTGACGACGTAGCGGAGTTGAGTTGGAAGTGCTGGTCTTATGGTGTAATGGTTAGCACTCTGGACTTTGAATCCAGCGATCCGGGTTCAAGTCCCGGTAGGAGCTTGTTTTTGTGCGCGTCGGGGTGCGCTTTTGCGTGGTTTGACATGCGCTGTGTTACTTTGAGTGTGAGATGCGTGTGTGTGACAATGTGACGACGTAGCGGAGTTGAGTTGGAAGTGCTGGTCTTATGGTGTAATGGTTAGCACTCTGGACTCTGAATCCAGCGATCCGGGTTCAAATCCCGGTAGGACCTCGTTTTGCACCGCTCCCGACGCCACAGCGTCCTTGTAGACACCACAGCTGCTGCGCACGCTTGTTGCCTCTCATGCTGCGTACAACGTGGGTGTCTTGCTGCCCACCACTGCTAGTTCCGTGTGCGATCACGACCCGCAGACTACCGAATTCGTCGTAGAGCTGTGCTCCCTATTTTCACCGATGAGCTGTGCCCCACATGCATTAGTGATAGTAAGTGATGCACACATTTTGAAGGGACGTCATCGATGAGCTTTGTTTAAAACGATTTTAGCCAATATCATTGCAGTGGTGGAGTGCACTACTGAAAGCACAACCTAACGGGAGGACGAGACGATGGTAAGGACTACGTTCATTAGCGGCGGTTTGGCGGTCTCATGATGCTATCTACTGCCTTCTACGATGTGTACAGCAGAATGCACCAGCCCCTATGATCCCCGCCTCGGTGTCGTGGAGTGCGATGAAGGCCGTGGCTGTAACTGGGCCACGCAGTGGCTAGCGCTGATGGCGCGGGACCAGCACAACAGGGTTGACCCGGTCAAACCGGATCTGGTCATCTGATTAGCCAGGGTCTGTGTGGTGCACACATCGACTGTTAAGTACGCACTAACAGCTAAGTACGGATGTGTGGCACACACTGCGGTTCCTAAGTTCGCGTTAGTTAACCTAAAACAGTAAGGTAGTTGAGGGCCACTCATTCGGATGAGTGGCGCAGGGAAACAGCCAAAAGAGTATTATTAAATAAATAGAGTTTAACTCTAACCCGGAAGTTCGCAAGTCGCTTTGGTAGCCGGTACCTTACAGTAAAGGCAGGGCCTTAATACTTCACAGCAGTGACGCGTGGCAGTAAAGGCAGGGCCTTAATACTTCACAGCAGAGACGCGTGGCGTCTGCTGCGGTTAGCGCGTTAACGCTTCCTCTCACCCAAGGTGCGTGTGACCCCGTAACACCTGGTAGCACTCGTAGCCAATCCCGCGACCGACGCGGATTGTACGGCAATCAAGTTCTCGATGAGTATGGAGGACTCACCGAGTCGGCTGCCGTCCCGTCGGGACTTTCCTCATCTCACGGATTCCCACTGGGCTACGTCGGAGAAGATGGTCAGCCTCTTTAGGGAAGCAGCCTTTGCTGGATTCACCTTACTTCCTGCCGAGCAGCAGAGCGCCCGAGTGGAACGATTCGAGCAATACGAGTCGTCCCTGATTGCCCACGTGAGCACTGCAGCGCAGGAAGCAGCTGGCGCGACTATGCGAGCAGACGTGTAAGGCGCAGCTCAAGTCGGTGCGGCCGAGCCGGGCCCATTCACGCCGCGGCATGGCTCCACCAAACCCGTCAAGATGACGGTGCCAAAGCTCGATGGCAAGGAATCCGACAGCCTGATTTTCTGGATCCGAGAGATCGGATAGCGCTGGCGCTGGGCAGATCTACGAGACAAGGGCGCAGGTCGCTTTCGCCCTGTCCAACCACGGAGGTCGAGCTCGGGCGTGGGTCACGACACGAGAGACTTCGTCTCCAGGATACTTCCACTCGTGGGCGTTCATGGAACAAGAGCTACGCTCGACCTTCTTCTCGCCAACGTGGCGCATCGCTATCGCTCGCTATTTTTGCGATGCAAGCAAGGCAAGCGCACGCTTCAAGATTACGTCAAGGAGCTTCAGAATTTGGAAGCTGCCATGGATGGCGCCCTCTCCGAGGACGTCAAAGTCACGGTCTTCATGGACGGTGTCCGTCCAGGTTCGGTATGGACAGAGCTGTTCCGTCGCCAAGCGAAAACATTCAACGAGGCGGTCCACATCGCCATGACGGAAGATCATTGCGTGCGCTCGGCACAGACTCACTCCGGGAGTGGGGATGTGCCTGAAGGACCCACTCCCATGGAGATTTCGTCTGCTGAGTCGCTCCGCGGACCGCGCAAGCAAAGGGCCAGTGGCCGCTGCTTTGGATGTAACGAACTGGGTAATTTCTGGCGCGACTGTCCAACCAACCCATGGCGCCGAGGCCGTGGGCCAGCCACGTCGAACGCGCCCGTGCTCAATGTCATTGAGTCTGCATCGGCGGAAAACGAAGGCTCCCAGTAGGCGCGGAGCGCCCTGCTGGGAGGCTCTCCTCCTCTAGGAGGGTGGTGGCCTGGCCACCTCCTTCTCCAGGAGAAACAGCTCCAGAGACGACACTCCTGTGTCTCTCGGTGGCCTCCGCGAGATCCAATCTTGTGGTCGTCACCGCCAGCGTCAAGGGTATGAGGAGCCCATGACTGTTCTGATCGACTGCGGCGCGTCGCACAACTTCGCGACGAAGGCCAGTGTGGCTAGGAACAAGGCATTTTACGCCAGAGCCGTGGAAGGCTCTATAATGAAGTTGTTTTTGCTCGCTTAGCGACTGGGTCGATTGTATCGACACGAAAGGTCCTCCATCCTTTGACGGTCAAATTTGACGATTTTGACCGGTTGAACCGTTCATTGTCATACACATGGACGAGCGGTACGACTTGATCCTCGGGATGCCGTGGCTTATGAAGCACGAACCGTGGATAGACGGCGCAGTCGCACCATAGGTGCTAGTCATAAACCTTCGAGGATAGAGTATTGGCGGTCATGTCCCCTCCTCTTCCCGCGACGAGTTTGTGCACGAGCACCGGGTGCTCCGTGGCGAACGACACTTTGCCGGCTCGGCCGAGCAAGTTTGTCCGTCTCTCCGTCCCCATCTTCTCGAGTGCAAGGCACTTCGGTAGGTGTCATCAAAGTGACGAGTCTCGAGGAGACCTCGGGAACGACAGTCTCGCCGTGGCCTATAAGGCAAGCGATCCGCAGAGTGCTGAAGCTGAGGCTCGCACAATTTTAAGGGTGGTCGAGCAGGGGCTCCCACAACGCAGGGCGTTCGAGCTGAGGCAGCTCACACAAACAAGGGTGGTCGAGCAGGGGCTCCCACAACGCAGGGCGTTCGAGCTGAGGCAGCTCACGCGAACAAGGGTGATCGAGCAGGGGCTCCCACTACTGGGGCGGTCAAAGGCGAGGCGCCACCCGCCGGATCGGCAACGAAGGTCGTTGTTCCTGCTGCCGAGACAGGGACTCTGGTGGTAGTGGATGCCCTCACGGCCAAGCGGAAGAACGGAGTGGAACTGGCCCCGCTTCGGACGGTATCCGAGCTTCTGGAGCTCGAGGAGCTCTCGTACGTGGACTTTCTGAAGTCACTTAGGGCGGGAGAATACGAGGAGATGATCCTTATTCACAGCGAACATGACATTCTGGACCTCAACACGTCTTTGAACCCTGAAGCGTTGGAGGAGGAGCGTGTCTCGCAGAGGCAACGGTGATATGGCTCTGCCATTCTCAAGGACCCCACGGATCCATATTACCCTCTTTTGAACCAGTTCTCGGACGTGGTCAGCGGTGATCCTCCTACGGAGCTGCCACCGGATAGAGGTGTGCGACACGAGATCGATCTCGTACCCGGTACAAAGTATTGCACCACACGGCAATGGCCGCTGCCAAAGAACAGGTCGATGTGATCGATGCTTTCTTCGCTGCCAAGTATGCCGAAGGCAAAGTACGAGAGTCCAAGTCGCCACACTCGTCTCCGACGTTTTGCGTGCGGAAACCCGATGGGAAGTGGCACATGGTACATGCCTTTAATAAGCTGAATGCAGCCACGATTCCGGCGTCCACGCCAATTCCTAGAAAGGATGTTGCAGAACAACATGACCGGCTGCACCATCTTCAGCGCGCTCTACATGGTCGATGGATACTACCAGCTGCTGATGCGAAAGTCAGACATCCCTTTGACGGCGGTGAGCACTCCCAGCGGGATGTTGTGGGAATGGCTCATAATGCCCCAAGGGCTGTCGAATGCACCCGCAACGTTCAACCGACTGGTAACCCAGCTCTTCAGGCCGATGCGGCAATTCGTACAGACATACTTTGACGATATCTTCGCGCACAGCTACGCCATGGATGGCAAGACCGCCGACGAAGTTCACATTGAATATCTCCGGCAGGTTCTGACGTGCATGCGCGAAAATCGCCTGTATGCCAACATCAATAAATGCATCTTTGGTGCCGAAGAGATACCCTTCTTGGGATGCTTCCTTGGGAAGGATGGTATGCGGGTTGACCCGGGGAAGGTAGAGGCTGATCTGTGCCCCGGCGTGCGCGGCCGGGGATTTATCGTACAAAGTCAATTGCAAAGTGATTGATTGATTAGGAAAAGAAAGCGTTCACTGCCTCACTACCTGTGTTGGGGCTTGCACAGCGCCGACCATGGAGACACTTGGGGCAGCTCATACTGAGCCTCCGTGCCTCTGGACTTCAAGGTGCTCATCACTGGGGTGAATCATCATCCCGTCCACGTGCACGTCAGAAGGAGGTAACATCACGGTTGACACCAGATGCTCATCATCTGGTGGAGTCATCTTGGCTGACGGCCAGATCACTTCCCCCTTCGGAGCAAAAATTAGCGTTGGCGCCTCGTTCGACGCTGGCGGCGTGGTGTTGTGGTCTGCGTAGCCAGCATTGCCGCGACCGCAGGGTCATCTTGGTGCGCCTCGCAGTATCGATCGAGCAGAATAGGGACTTCGGCTTTTAGGGACGAGTAGCGCTCCCATGTGTTCTCTAGGGCATCGAGTCCCAGCCACTTAACCTCGACTTCCCATTGTTGAGTAGTCGTGTTCTGGCGGATACCGCAAAATGCTTCGACGCAATGCTCACCCTGCGAGTGTAGAGCGTATTGCAAGAAGTCTTCGGTAACCTCCCGACTCGATTCAGCGTAGAATCGCAGGCGGGAAACATGATGTGTCGATTCGGCGTATGGTGGGATTAAGTCTTGAACATCGAAACTCCAATCGATCACCGCACGGAGCACGCGTTTCGGTCCTTGCCACTTGATGGCCAGCTTGTTAGGCAGAGGAATCACCGCGGCTGTCAGGACGAAGTCACCGACAGAAATGTTGGGCGGTGTAGCCTTGGCAGCACGCCGTGCACGGGCTTGTGTGCGCCGTTGGTCACTAATTGCGGCAACATCTCGGTGCATATTCTGTAAAGCTGCAGCTGCTGCCTCGAGCTGATCCTGTACTTTGGACCATAGTGAGTCAGCATCCATTTCGATCACACGATCAGACGAGAAAATAGTCGATAGAGGAGTAGTTGGCGGAAGTCCCATGAATGCAGTAATTGGGGCTCGTCCACCAAGTCGGTCTGCCGGTTGATGGTTCAGGGCCGCTTGCACAACGCCCAATACCAATTCCCATTTTGAAGGGGACAACTTGCGCTCACTTAGCACAGCGCGCATACACTTGAGAAGAAGTCGGTTGACGACCTCCACTGTCCCGTTCGCCCAAGGGCAATATGCAGTTGTGAAATGATGGCTAAAGCCGAGAGCGGAGGCAAGATGACTAATCACCTCGTTCTTAAAATGTGTTCCTTGGTCGAAAACCCACTGCTTGACGATTCCATAACGCTGGAACCAAGCCAGCAATGCGCCTGCACACGTCTTGGCATCGGGACCCTCCGACGGTTGGAGCTTCGCATATCCACTAAAGTCATCCTTAAGAACCAGAATATACTTGTTGTGGGTGTCTTCATCTTCAGGAAGTGTCAGATAGTCAAAGTGAAGTACTTCGTTGGGGCTTGTGGCGTTGAGGCTGCTCCATACGGACGGGGTTCCCTTCCGTCGCGAGTTGCCACACAGTGAATACAAGATCGGACAAATTTAGCAACATCATCCGCCAAGTTGGGCCACCAGCACCAAGCTGCAATAGCAGCCACTGTCGTTCGTTCACCGCGATGACCACTGCGTCACGAGTGGCCCACCACACAAATGCGTTGGATCAGGTCGTCATCAGTGTCAGGGACCAGCTAGGAAACAACCCTGTTCGTCGTTCCAGACTACTAAGTCGGGCTTTGTGTCCTGGTCCTCTTGCACCTTCCGGATCTCATCCATCGTTGGCCACTTGAAATCGCCCGCTTCAAGCGGCGAAACGGGATGCACAACGACGAGTGAGTTGACCTGGGAAATTGTAGGTTCGGAAGATGTAGACGCGTTGCCCCAGCGACTGAGCATGTCGGCCATACATTATCATCTCCGCGAATGTGCTCGATTACGTAGCGGTAAGATGTCATCGTCATAGCCCACCTTTGTAGCTTGTCGGTCTGGTACCGTTGCAGCCCGCTGTCCGTTGCAAACGGATCGAACATATACACGAGGATCCTGTGATCAGTAAACAGGTGCAACCCTCCAGGTCGAAGCAGCAGGTACTCCAGGCGCTTGGCACTCTCCACAATAGCGTAGGCTTCTTTCTCTATCGTTGGCCAGCGTAGTTGAGCACCAGCAGATTTACCACTCAGGAATGCAAGCGGCCGATGGTCTTGTTCATTTAGTGGTTTGACGAGGTCCTTCTCGTCAATTTGAGTGCTAATCGCCCCCACGAGTCTTGCGACGCATCGCAGTACAAGCAGACAGCACAATTCGGGTCTGGGTGGGCTAGCGGAACCATTGCTAGTAGAGCCTGTCGGATTGCTTGCAGCACTTCGACATGAGTCTGCTTCCAGCCGAGTTCACTGAGCGGGATACGGCTAAGCTGCTTAGTCTTTCGGCTCCCAGCACGCTTGGCCGCTTCATCGATGACTGCTAGCAGCGATGTGGCAAGCTGCGTATATTGTGGAATATTCTGACGCATCCAGTTCATCGCGCACATCAGCTGCTGCAGTTGACCAGCGTCAACTGGGTCTGGCATCGAGACCAGGCCCTCAATGCGCGACGGGCAATGCTCAATACCACGCCCACTTACCAATTTGCCACACCATCGCGCTTCACGCAGAAAAAGTGACATTTACCTGGATGCAACTTGAGGCCAAAACTTTTGCAAGCCGCGAGGACTCGCTCAAGCACCTCAAGCATATTCACCGGATCCGCCGCATATCCAAGGATGTCATCAAGCCAAGCTAGTATACCATTGTAGAGCACCGGTCTGAAAACTTCTTCAACCACGTGCTGGCAGTACGCAACAGCATCCGTACCACCCATATGTACACGCGTTGGCGTAATGATTCCTCTGTGTGTCATAATTGAGAACATCTCCATCGAAGCGGGGTGCAGTGGTAGCTGCCAATATCCACGAAACCAGTCGAGAGTAAAGAAGCAGGTAGATCCTTCGAGTAGTCCTAGCGCAGCTTCTAGCATCGGCATCGGCCACTGAATGGGTTCCGTCCTCTCGTTTACCGCTCTAGTGTCCACGGTCATCCTATACGTCCCCGGCTCTCGCTTCGATACGATTCTCGGTGGAGAAGCCCAACGACTGGATGGATTTACGAAGGCTAATCCGTTGTCAAGCAACTCGCGCACATGTTCGTCCAAATATTCCATATGCGCTGGAGGGTACCTGCGGGCGTTGCTCCTGACAGAAGTCGTTCCTTCTCGTACTCGAACTCGCAAAGGATCCACGCGGACCGGAGGGTCCCTTCCAAAAGCGACGCGGAACACATCGCGGTACTGCAGTAGTATAGCTTCCAAGCGCTCAATTTGATCGCCCTCTAGCCCTGCCTCGACCGCCTCCGCCATACGTTCAGCGAGTATGGCCGTCACCATCTCGTCGGCGTTTGTGGGTTCAAGCTCCGGTGTCGCTGCTCTCCAGTCAGCATCCGTTTCCGGTTCCTGCGGTGGTACACCTCGAAGCAGGCGGATATGGGCTGAGCCGTCAATATCGACGGCAGCAAGATCTTGCAAGTCCCATTCTCGATGTTGATCACACGCGCGTGCCAAGATAGCATCCACGGAGTACCCGAGTCTTTCCATTACAGGCCGTGACAGAATCATGGTCACCTCTGTTTTCTCTTGCTCGTAAACCCAAGCGGGTGTCCGCCGCAACAACAGCGGTCCCGCGGTCGTTTAAATCTGAATTGTGTCAAACCGCACCTGCTGTATCACCTCGAACAACCTGCCATCCAACGTAGCGAGCTTGTGTGGTGTCGAGGTTTCTTCGTTGATGACAACACCGCGGTCCTGGAGCTGCTTCACGAGTCCACGGCTCACCACATTAATGTCCGACCCCGAGTCGAGAAGAACATACTCCAGATCCACGGTGTTCTCGACGCGAGCAACGCATGGGCTCCCCACTTCCAACGGGATCTCGGCCAGCTGAAGCGCCTTAACACTGTGGGTCGGGACAGGGCGACTGTTTTGCGACTGAGTCGTCTTCTCACTTCGTTTTCTCTCCATTCACGCAGAAGAGACTCAGCCTCGCCAGTCTTGACCAGAGGGCACTCCTTCACTCTGTGATCCTCACTGCCGCATTTCAAGCAGGTACGTTTCGGGCGTGAAGCCACCGCCCTGTCACTTTGAGACTGGTTCTGCACAGCTCCGGCTGACTCTGTTTTCTTCTGTGCCTGCTTAGAACTGCTCCCAGTTTGTCCACGCTTGACGGTCGAAGGCTCCCAACGTACGTATTCTTTGCAGCTGGCTCGAAGCCAGGTGATGAAAGCGACAACGTTCTTGAGTAAGGGCTTGTTCGATTCGCGTGCCATTTCATTGAGCACCGTGCGTTGAAACTGCTCCGGTGCGAGCGCATCGATCATGTAGTGTACGATTTTCTTCGATTCGCTCTCCACCATCCACTCCATGTTCTCCTTCTCGAGAATCTGGTACATCTCGTGGGCGAGCTTCGAGACTCGAGAGTTGGCATCGGTTAGCTGCACATCCATCTTGAGCTTGCTGCTCATGAGCGACTTGACTTTGTCGAAGTCCAGTTCGCCGGAGACTCGGCCATCCCAAAAGTAATTGACCCAGTCGGTCTCCGTGATAGTGTCAAGCGGCTTACAGATGTCAAACAACGAACTTAGACGTCGACGCTCGTCGTCAACACATGCACGCACTGGCATCCGGAAGGGTTTGAAGAAAGCCGTTTCCAACGCGGATAGCTGCCGGCAGTAGGCTTCATAAGCCTTCATGAACGCCCGCTTCTCTCGTGCCGTTGAGCCCCGGAAAACAGGAGGCGTAGGAAGAGTCGGCATTGTCTGGACCCGCTTGCTCAGCGGTGACACTGAGGCCGCCTCGGCCTTCTTCTCGTCGCCGTCTTTCTGCTCTCCACTCACGTCTTCCATCTCCACGTCTCGGTCTTCTGTCCACTCGCGGCGGGGAAACGCGAATGGTCCTCCGATACTGGCGTTCATGACTCGGATGCTTGAGCAACGTGGTCGGCCACCTTGTGAAGGTGGTTGCACAGCCTCGGGCGCTGCGGTCGCCGGGTGCGGTATCGGATCCCCGTGTCCAGCGGCAGTTTCCTCGCCTGCAGGGCGTTCCGGCTGTGGCACGGGAGGGGCGTCTTCGTCGTCTATGAAGAACCGGCCATCTCGAGATTCTCGAATCAGCGATGGCCGATGGGTTGCGTCTTGCACAGTCGCGGAAGTCGATCTACACGGCCGACGGCTTGCACAGCGGAGGAGTCGGCGTACCCGGTTGACGGCTTACACAGCGGGGGAGTCGGCGTACACGGTCGACGGCTTGCACAGCGGGGAAGTCGGCGTACACGGTCGACGGCTTGCACAGCGGGGAGTCGTTTGCAACTTAGTACACAGTACTAAAGCTAGCTTTGATCTGTGTCCCGGCGTGCGCGGCCGGGGATTTGTCGTACAAAGTCAATTGCAAAGTGATTGATTGATTAGGAAAAGAAAGCGTTCACTGCCTCACTACCTGTGTTGGGGCTTGCACAGCGCCGACCATGGAGACACTTGGGACAGCTCATACTGAGCCTCCGTGCCTCTGGACTTCAAGGTGCTCATCACTGGGGTGAATCATCATCCCGTCCACGTGCACGTCAGAAGGGGGTAACATCACGGTTGACACCAGATGTTCATCATCTGGTGGAGTCATCTTGGCTGACGGCCAGATCAGAGGCCATTGCGCAGTGGCCAGTGCCAGACTCCCAAAGAATTTGCGCAAGTGGCTTGGCCTGGCCAACTACCTGCACAAATACAGCGCAAACTATGCCGATATGGCACGACCACTGACGACCCTCCCTAAAAGGATGCGGAATGGTCGTGGAGCGACGAAGCACAGCAAGCCTTCGAGGCTATTAAGCACAGCTTGCAGACCGCGCCAATACTGGCGTTATCTGACGAAGATCGTCCGTTCAGTGTCGTTTGCGATGCGTCCGACTTCGCCATAGGCTGTGCCTTGTTACAAGTGGATGCCCAGGGCAGGGAAAGAGTTGCTTCGTTCTAATCCCGGCAGCTGAAAGCGGCGGAAAAGAACTATCCTGTCCACGACAAGGAACTCTTGGCGATGAAATACGCGCTTGTCAAGTTTCGGGTTCATCTTCTTCGCAGTAAGCCCTTTGTTATTTACACTGACCATGCCTCCTTGAGGACAGCGACGTCGTCGCCCCACCTTTCGCAGCGCATGGCGCGGTGGCTCTCCTTCTTTGCGGAGTACAACTTCACGGTGGCTTACAAGCCGGGCAAGCAGAATGTCCTGGCGGACGCACTCTCCAGGAGACCGGACTATGAGCTGGCTCACGTAACCCTCCTCGAATCACCGCTCCATGAGCTGATCCGCGCGGCATACAATCAGGACAATGACCTACGCGATATAATCGTGGCGCTAAGCGCCGACGAGAAACCGGTTCAGCTTACGGCTCGGCAGCGGGCGCGCCTGCACTGCTATAACCTGGCCGACGGCCTGCTCTACTATCAAGTAGACCCAGGGAGGAGCCCCGGCTTGTGGTTCCCCACGAGGAAGACATCAAGCACCGTATCCTCTATGAGGCACACGACATACCGCTGAGCGGTCACCTCGGACGCGAGAAGACGTATTCGTCGGTAGCTAGAGGTTTTGGTGGCCGCACATGTACAAATGGGTGCGGCGCTACGTCAACATGTGCGAGACGTGTCAGCGAGTGAAGCCCGCTCCGTCTTCATCGGCTCCGCTTATGAGCTTGCCGGTCCCAACCAACTGCTGGCGCTCCGTGAGCATGGACTTCATCTTCGAGTTGCCGCCCGATGGGCGAGGCCACACTGACATCTTGGTCTTCGTTTGCCGACTGAGCAAAATGGTGCGGCTTGCCGCGGTGAAGAAGAGCGTCACGGCGCCGCAGACGGCTCAACTGTTTGTGGACAACGCCTTCCGACACCATGGCCTCCCTGAGGCTTTCGTAAGCGATCGAGACCCACACTTTGTCTCCTATTTCTGGGAACATCTGTTCCGCCTAGGCACGCGGCTGGATATGTCCACGGCGGATCTTCCACAGACCGACGGTCAGACTGAGCGGGTGAACCGTGTTCTGGAGGATGTCCTGCGCAGCGTCTGCGCGGCAGAGGCCACAAAATGGAGTGCGCTTCTTCCACAAGTGAAATTCGCATTGAACAATGCCGTGCATGCGTCGACCGGCTTTATGCCGTTCTACGTCAACGGCCTACGGCACCCTCGCATGCCGCTGGCGTTGCCACCGGCTTCCGGTGTGAGCGGGGGAGACTGCCGTCGCGGACCCAAGAGGCCTAAAGGGCTTGCGTCGGTGTGTAAAACGGAGCCTGTTAACCTTTATTGAGGATGGCGCAGCGATACGCCAAGGCGTAAGGGACGCAATGGCGGAAGCACAGGACAAACAAAAGAACAAGCGGATCGCCACGGGCGTAAGAACACACAGGTGTTTCAATTAGGCGACTTGGTTTTATTAAACGCTAAGAACCTTCCTACACATGCAGTCTCTGCGGTGGGAAGCACGAAGCTCCGTCCACGCTTCGTCGGGCCGTTCACGGTCATAGGCGTCCACGGGAATGCGTACACGCTGGACTTGCCGTCGGCAATGGTGACGCTTCCGACGTTTTACGTCGGTATGCTGAACAGGTACCGCTCGACGGAGGATCAGGGTCCCGAGGAGCAGCCTGATCCGACGCGAATGGCGCAGAGCGCGCTGCAACACTCGCTGCATCACCTCCTCCTGCGGAAGGGCTGTCGGTGGCGCCTGAGAGGCAGCAACAGTGAGTTCCGTCGGCGCAGGGGTTATCGGAGCGATCGCAGGTCTCGCATCGCGGTCCTCCAGCGCCGCCATGCGGTCATACAACGACCGAAGCCACCCCCGGTGGTTGTCTAGGGCGCGCGAGACGCGATGGCAGAGCCGCTCCGCTCCCTCGATGCACTCAAGGAGCAGGCGCTGTTCATCGTCCATCCGGGCGAGGTGCTCTCGCAGACCACGGTGGCCATCCGATATCCCATGCGCAAGGCGCCGATTACCCTCCGTCTGGGTATCCAGAACGTCATGACGACCGCACAGACCAAGCAAGTCGGCTCGGTGGACCTCAATGAGGGACTGACAACTCTCCACGGCCTCACAGAGGCTCTGCAACTGACGAGGCGATGACGAAGGCGCGCCACCACGAGGAGAAGCGCCGCGTGACACGCTCCTCGACCGAGTCGAACTCTCCCTTGAGACCACCCCGCCTCTGTTAGACGGCGAGGGCGAGCTACGCTATCTCGTGGAGAAGCGGCTCCTCCGTCGTAAGCGCGGTGGCGCCTACCAGTAGCTGGTGAAGTGGCGCGGCTATCCGAGTGCTCATAGTACGTGGGAGCCGGAGCATATCCTCGTGGAGAACTGCGCCGACATCGTGGCCGCTTTCCAGAGCTACCATGGAGCCGGTCGGCGCTGACAGCGCCGAGAACACTCTTTGGTTTAACCGGCTGAGACTGCCGCGACCTCTGCATCTTGGTCACCCCCTCCTCGAGGATAACATTCGACGTCAGCAGGTCCCGCTCGAATACTCGGTCGCTACAGGTACGGTTCGCCATCAACTTCACCATACAAAAGCGCAGACGTCGCTGAGCGATCCAATCCAGCCGATGCGGCGATCGAAGGAACTTCGAACCGGAGCTCGCTATTTTGGCGATTTAACGGAGTATCATCTTGGAGGACAAGAGGACATTCTTCATTGCGCTTCACGTTACGGCCCCGGCGTCGACTCTCATCGAGATAAGTGCCATACTCCGAGGGAGTCCACCACTGCAGCGCCAAGAGCTGTTCGCGAGTCCGAGGGACGCTTTCTCGGTCGAGCTTGAGCGTCCGCTGTTGGTCGGACCCACCCGCTGCCGCGTTCATCCGGCTGAGAAGATGCTGGAAATTGGTGGGTTGAAGATCCCTAACGGGGACATCGTCTCCAGGGCAGATGTTGGAGATGACTCGGTGCTCCAATAGGGTGCGCGCAGGAGTTGTCGGCGGCTCGTGTCGTCGGACGGCTGCCACGGCCTCCACGGCAGCAGCTGCGCGGCGTACTTGGGCTTCCGGGGTGAATGGTTCGCTGAGCCGAAGTCAGCTGCGGCGACGTGGGCGGGGTCGTTTTGTCATTTGGGCACTGTCCCTCCTTCGCGTCCGACGACTCGTAGTCAACATCACCGGAGGCGTATTCAGGGTCCGCATCGTCGGTGACAGGATGCGAGGATGCTGCCTCGGGCACGCGGGGTGCGGTCTTGGTGGCCCCACGGGTTTCTCCGGACGCTGCTTCGGCTTCCGAGCTGTCGTCCTTCTCGCGTTGGCGAGCCTCGTCAGGCGCACCGTCCTTCAAATCCCCGGGAAAAGCGTCGGCCGTGACTGTCGGAATGCCTTGGAGGCTGTTGTGTGATCCGGAGCTGTCGCTATCACGATCGTCGTAAGGGCCCGGGAGGCGGACTTCGTGGCGTTTGCCTAGCCGTGAAGCGGCCCTCGCGGATCGCGCTCGTGCGCGGGCGATCGCAGCCTCTCCAGCCGCAGAAGGCTTCGTGGGCGGGGTCTTCGTTACGGCCTTGCCGTCGGATGTGTCGGCAGGCGGCGGGGTTGTCATCGCGAAAAGCCCAAGGGGCAGGCTTGAGCTTGTCGGCGTCAGTCGCGGTATGAGGCAGTGCCTCGAGATCGTTGACCACGCTGCTGGATTTACCTTCCTCCGGATAATGCGGTGTGCCCCGTTTAGGTGTGGGAGGGTGTAACGGAGCCGCGCAGTGGCTAGCGCTGATAGGGTTTAACCCGGTCAAACCGGATCTGGTCATCTGATTAGCCAGGGTCTGTGTGGTGCACACATCAGCTGTTAAGAACGCACTAACAGTTATGTACGGATGTGTGGCACACACTGCGGTTCCTAAGTTCGTGTTAGTTAACCTAAATCAGTAAGGTAGTTGAGGGCCACTCATTCGGATGAGTGGCGCAGGGAAACAGCCAAAAGAGTGTTATTAAATAAAGACAGTTTAACTCTAACCATGAAGCTCGCAAGTCGCTTTGGTAGAGGCGACAGTAAAGGCAGGGCCTTACTACTTCACAGCAGAGACGCGTGGCGTCTGCTACGGTTAGCGCGTTAACGCTTCCTCTCACCCAAGGTGCGTGTGATTCCCGTCACAGCGGCGGCCGCAGTTGTGCCACTCACGAGATCTGTGGCCTACACGTGAAGGTGGATGACATGCTAATCTTTCGCGAGGAGGTCGTTTGCGTGACGGAGAACGACGTCCATGGTGATCTAGAGTATGTCGTCAAAGCCTTCGTCCTACGGTCTGGGTGTCAGGCTTGCCATGTCGGCTATCTTCCTCGCCGGCTGCTACGAGCCAAAGATGGATACATTAACAGGATGGCGACGGTGGTGGAGGACCTCCGACTGTCGGAAAACTCGCAAAAGAGACGTCGATCCGAACGGAATAAGGGAATCGTGCGCTGCTTGATGCTTACTGATGTTGAACAGCAGTTCAGAGCCTAAAGTCTAAGCACAACATCCTCAATATCATCTATCAAATAGTTGCCTTCATCCAATTCGTCGTCCTTGCTCTCCGGATGTTGCGCTCCAGTTAAAGGCTCTTCATCATGAGCAACACCAAAGCCAACAGAAGCAAAAGCATCTCTAATTGATGCTTCAGAAATTGATTCCCATGCTGCAACAATCCAGGGAACCACATCTTCGCGCTCAGGTACCGGGACGTTTTCATCACCGGCAAGATTAATCATTTTCTCAACAACCCAATCGTTGTATTGAGAGCGCAGCTTATCTTTCAAAGGGTTATTGATGCCCACGTTACACGGCTGTAATACGCATGTGTATCCGCCAGGAATGATTTCCACATCTGTACCGATATCATTGAGGGTCTAATGAAGCAAGCCTGTCTATGGCACTTGAATTCATCGAGCATGAGAAACGAATCAGGATGACCAGCTACATACGGCCTCCAGACCTTTTCTAACCACATTCGACCACCGCGCTCATCCATCCACCCTTTTCCTGACAGCAACCAAAAACGCCGGGTGGTAGCAGTTTATCTAACACTTTCTCAATCGTTGCACCTGCCGGCGCGGGTTTTCGTGAGCGTAGTTGGACGCTCTTATGGTGTAATGGTTAACACTCTGGACTTTGAATCCAGCGATCCGGGTTCAAGTCCCGGTAGGAGCTTGTTTTTGTGCGCGTCGGGGTGCGCTTTTGCGTGGCTTGGTATGCGCTGCGTTAGTTTGAGTGTGAGATGCGTGTGCGTGACAATGTGATGACGTAGCGGAGTTGAGTTGGAAGTACTGGTCTTATGGTGTAATGGTTAGCACTCTGGACTCTGAATCCAGCGATCCGGGTTCAAATCCCGGTAGGACCTCGTTTTGCACCGCTCCCGACGCCACAGCGTCCTTGTAGACACCACAGCTGCTGCGCACGCTTGTTGCCTCTCATGCTGCGTACAACGTGGGTGTCTTGCCGCCCACCACTGCTCGTTCCGTGTGCGATCACGACCGGAAGACTAGTCCGCCTTTTTCAGCTCGTGTCTGCCCGCTGGATCAAGGCACTCGCTCATCGGCCCGGCGACTACGGTTTGAGGTCTAGTTGCTTCGGGTGGGCGGCGAGCAAACTGTGGTGTATTACAGTCTTCAAGTTATCTAATGACCTAGTGAATACCCTACCAAACTCCGCATACATATCGTCGAATGGCTGGTCTACTGCATTGTCGCGTCGACCAATGCACGGTTTTTATACCGTGCCAAATTAAGAAGAGGTCGTGCTGATCTCCCCTAAGCCGGATGCATGTCTATCCAATAGCGTAGATCTCCTTGAAGGAGCTCCACCAGCGCGGGAAGCGTTTGGATGTCCTCCGAGAAAATTTGCACGCTTGTTTGGCGGTCCATGGCCAGATTGGCAAGCGCGTCTACCGCCTTGCTGAATTAGCAAAGATGGTGCGACCACGTGGCTACCAGCAGCCGATCTGCTATCAGTCTGCTCTGCGTATAGTAGCTCTGCAAATGCTTGGCCCGAGGCGGATTGCGTTGCCGAAGCTGGTTCAGGATCATTTGGCTATCTCCAGCGACGTGCAGCCCGTGCGGTCGAAGCCTCGCCGCTATACGGAGCCCAATGAGAAGCATCGATGTTGTTGGTGGTGCGGAGGGAAGCTGAAATGTTGGCCATCCACACCACCTCGGGCCGGGATCCAGCTCCTCTATATCCGTGCTAACCCCTCCCCTCGCACACATCTAGGATCTACGCCGCCTATCCAAAACCCCATATTCGCCAAATGCTCAAGGAACTACGAGTTCTACAAAAGGCACCGACAGAAGCGTACATCGACAATAAATTGCTGTGAAACTGGCAAAGAATCCGACATTTCATAGTCGCACAAAACATATTGATGTGTGTCATCACTTCGTTCGTGAACGAGTGGAAATGAAGCAAATCGATGTTCTACGTGTCTCTGGAATTGACAATGTGGCAGATGCGTTTACCAAGCCACCTCCTAAAGCTGCGTTTGAAAAACACAGAGCTAACATGAATGCGATACCCAAAGAGAATCTTGAGACGTCAGAGCACAATGCTGGAAACCAGTAAGTGGGGCTGTTAGGGAGTACGAAGTACTGGTCCCCACAGCTGTCTCAACAGCTGTCTCAAGACGGTTGTAATTGCTGTGTTGAAGTTGTACACAAGGAGGCACAAGGCAGTTAGTTTTAGTGAGAAGCTTTTAGGGAGAAGACTGATAGTGACTAGAGAATGTTAAGCTGAGCTGCGAGCTCATTACACAAAATACCAACTCCTGAGCAAGCAGCACTTGCCTCCTGCACAACAAATCTGCGAGCCTCTTGTCTACTCTGCGCCAGCGACTGTCGTTCGTATTTAATTGTGAGCCCAGATATCATATAAATAAACTGTATAAACCTGTGCTTACCTTCAACTTCCGCATTGCTTCCGCCCACTGGCAGTGCAGAGAGGTCTCGTGCCCTAGAAGCAGACAACCATGCCCAGTCGCCGGGGCGGAAGGAGTGTGGATATGAAAGGTATTTATAATAATGCGCTTAAAGTGAGTGGAAGCATGATATTAATATTATGAACGACTTGTCATTTATCATCTCCCAGTGGGAGCTCCCACGTGGTTTCATAGCGTGCTTTCGGGTGAAGATCGGCTCGCCTTGTCCACGTTTGATGCTTGAGCGTACATTGCTGTCCCTTAACACCCAGCCCAGTAAGAGAATCAGCACGAGGCTGCCACATTCCTCGTCAATGCTCGTCGATGCGGAACTGAATTCGCTGAATGCGAATTGGAGCTGCGGGTGGACTGCCTAAACCTAAATTTAGGGCAGTGTCGTAAATTTAGGTTCAGGACGACCCAAAGGCCTGCGGGAATCGCACCGTTAAATTGAGCTCTAGCGTACCTGTTTTTTGTCGTGAGGTCTATAGGAGCATCCCCAGCGGTAGGTCTCAATTACGGTTTATCCTAAAAATAACCGTTTAAGGCCGATCCTCAGATTTATTACTCCGACTACTCCCACTCATGAAGCGTAATTGGTGGTCTTAACTTCAGCAGGTCCTATTTTTCAGCGTGGGGGATCAAAATAAAACCCGAGTTCAACCCCGGAACCAAAGGAAACATCACACCACGGCAACCACGCATGGGCAAAGGGCGCGAGTGGAGCGAAAGCGAAACGATTCAGCTATGTCGATCGTGGTAGGAGACGTCTGAGGACCGATTCGTGGTACCGGATCAGCGGTACCAGAATCATCTACGCCATCGAGTAGCTGTGTGAATGCCCACTCCATCACTGCCTCTTGGTTGTCCTCGCTGCTTCGCACTTCTTTACGATAGGCTGAAAATTTAGTTAAGTCCTCTTCTGGTGGGAAGCGGTTCCACCTATCCTAAAAATAGAGGTCTTGTGCGACCCGATATGACTTGTAATAAGTTCAACCGCTGGAGATGCTCTAAAGCATTCAAACGCAGAATTGCCCTTTCGGAAGGGCAATTTCGAGCGGAGAGAGCGGAAACGGGACTTATAGGCACATAAAAGTCCTAAGTTGAGGACGCGGCACACAAAGACTTCAGCGGTTGATTTTTGCCCTGGTTTGCTCGAAGTCTAATTTAGAGTTTTAACTAAGTTTTACGGCGATATCAACTCAATTTTAGTACTTTAAAATAGAGAGCAAAATATCTGCAAAGTCCAAGTCCGTAAATCCGAGTTTCACGATTATAAAGCCCAAATATCCAGAGAATACTCCTCGATCGCCATGGGGGTCTTCACGCCGTCGCCGAGCATCAACTACAACTTCGTGGTGGGCGTATACGCGTTCTTCGCAGCGCTGTGCGCGCTACTGTCGGTGCTGCACTTCTACTCGTCTCAGGTGGAGGCTTCTACATCGTGCTCGTGCCGTTCGTGCCCTGCTTCCTCTGGAGCCTCGTGGTGCGCCACCGCTGGCTGCAGCAGCAACATGCGGAGACGCCCCAGGGAGACGCCGGCGCCATCGAATCCAAGAAGGACAAGTAGTGGAGGACTGTTCGCCAAGGAGACAGCGGCGCGGAAACCAGGCGGTGGACGTCCGAACGAGGGATTCTGATGCTGGCAGGACCAGAGCAGCAGACACTCGGCTGGGATGGTTTTATAGACTTGTTGTGTTCGCTTTTGGAAACCATTGAATATGCAGATATTCCTATAGAAGTTTTATACGAAACCTGCAGAGCTCACGCAGCTGCAGCCCTGGCAATGGACAGCAGACTCTCCCAGTCTTCTGCATCGCCGACGCCCACGGATGGCTCAGAGGTCTCCTCCCGCTTCTCGAGCTCTGCTTGCACGCGACCCAGCAGGTCTTGTTGCATGCGCTCGAAGCACTGCGCTCGCGCACATGGCGTCTTCTTCGCGTTGGCCTCCGCTGCTGCACAACCGATCGGCCTGCTCTTCGCCAAAGGTTTGTCATTGCCGTCATGCGGAGAAGGCTGCTTCGATTGCAAGACGCTCCGAAAGAGAGCGCTCAGATCGCGACCGTGTGCCAACAGAAGGGAAACTGAGGCCGAGCGAAGAACATGCTCCAGCACAAGCTGTGCGGCACGATGCGGGGACCATTGGACAGCTAGCATGCCCTGGAGGTCCAGAACTGCACGCTCCAATAAAGACGGACAGTGCTTGGAGTACAGCTCATCAACGCTGATGAGGGATTCGAGGACAGCTAAACATTTTAGCGCTCTTGAAGCCCTGAGTAGATGCAGAAAATAGTTAGTTCATTGTGGCCCAGCAATCGATCACATGCCGTGGCGACTCACTCAGCAGCAGCAACAGGACAGTATGTACTGGAGACCAATACGACGCTGATGTCAAAAATTCGCGAGTAGCTTTGGTCCATTGAAGTCAAGCGCCCGCGCTCCAGGAAGTAGGCCGTGACAGCATCGTTTCCACTCCCTGCACAAAGCAAACAACAAGCATGGAAAGTCAAATACTCGCTTACGTTTTTGATGCTGAAAAGCGACAATAAGTGACGTACGCTCCAGAAGCTTCGTTATCTGCAAGAGGACCCGGCTCAATGCCAATTTCACGTGTTTACTCTCAAGATCGAGGATCGAATGCAATCCAATTGTATCCAGGATATCGGGCACATGCGGCAGCACCATTTTATCAAGAGAGCCATGCAATAATCCTTGAAGTACCTCCAGGGCTACAGCAGTCTGTGAGGCAGCAGAAGAACTCCCACTAACGGTTGCTGCGAGCGGCACCACGACGTCAGAATCTCCACGGATGCGTGAGAGCAGGATAGGTAGGTACGTTCTAGGAGCTGCAAAACGTCCGGTGAGGTCAGCGCATTGACGCAGTTCCGGGAGTAAGTCATGATCTCCACCCCACGTACGCAGCAGCGTGTTCACCAGCAGATGCACATCCACCGTGATGGTTTCTTCGCAATACACCAGCACACACTTCAAAAGACGTACAGCATGAGCGCGCGTTGCATCTTGCCAGTTGGCAAGTTCACGCAAGATCGGGTTTAGGAATCGCCGTGCACGTCCACGCACGAAAAGCCTTGTGCCCAGTGACGGTCGACCAGAGGTGAACGGCGCAGACAGCGGAGCGCGGTAGTTGTAAGTGGGATTCTTTCCATCCACCCCGTACTGCTTAATCTCAATCACTTCTTCGCCGTGCTCTCGTTCATATCGCTGGCCGAGAACCTCAAGTATCTGGAGCGCCTCGGTTGAGATCGCACTGTCTTCGTCGCTTACAGCGCTCAGCAAATACGGCAAAAGGCGAGACTCATGATCGTATCTATCTGGCAGATTGACCATCCAGTCCCCAATCATTGCGAAAAAGGCGCGGCGCACCATTGGGTTCCGGTCTTGATCCAGCTTAGCAAAATAGTTAAGACGCACCTCGGCTGTGTAGAATGATGCCACAGGGATAACATTCTCATCGCGGTGGCCAATGAGGTCTACGATTGCTTCGGTGCCGCTACCTTTACACTTCTCAATGTTTGGACACGTCACCAATGCACGTATCGTTTCCACAGCAGCAAGTCTTACGCGTGCCAGTCGGTGCAACAGCAGAGACATAAGTGTTCGCACTGCTGCAACGCTGAAATGCTTCATGACTGACACCATGTTATTGCTTATGGCCGCCAGGATGCGGCAGCTTGCGCCGTTGATCTCGTGGAAGTCATCGTGCACCCCACTAATCAGCACCAGCAAAATATCGAAAATGTAAGCGTGAAGAATGGATGATGCTCGGCGCTCGAAAGCATTCTTCAGCACCGCGTCTACTAGTCCAAGCAGCAGCAGTCGGATTTCTTCCGACGGTTCATCAGGCTTGATTCGGGTGACCTGGTTCTCTGCCACGTACACCCTCTCTTGAACGCGTCGTGCAGGAACTGGTCGCGTGAAAAGACTTGGTTCTCTTCGTCGTAACCATACTGACTGTTAATGCGATGTGTGATCGCTGGCATCAGGTACGGCAGGTAGCGGAGCAGATCTTCCTCTTCAGCGATACATTTCGTAGTGACACGGATGCAGATCTCGCGCACCTTTTCAACAGGGTCGTTGAAGCGCTTAAACAGCGGTTTGGCCATCTCTGCGAATGCCTCTCTGGCCAAGATCTTGTCCGGCGTTTCTGGCGACTCCTGCTGCAGTGTGTCGGCCCGCAGAAACTCGTTCCCCAGCGCGACGGCCGCCTTTTGCGAACGCTGCGGTGCTCTGCCGCCAGCCCGTTGAGCACCTTGGGAAGACTGAAAGGCTCTTCACGTTGGGCACTTCTGCGGTCGGCGGAGCTGAGCTCGTAGGGGGTCGCTGACACGCGAGCGGCGCGCCGACTTGCCGATGCTTCGGACTTCTTGGAGGCGGCTCCCGTCGCCATAGACTTTTTCAGCTGTCGAGAGACGTCGATGCTGCCGAAACTCTCGTTCTCCTGCGCCAGCTCCTGCCACAGAGCGTCCACGTCGCGGGTCCCCATCGTGCTGGGCGTTTGCGCGTCCCGTATCCAGTGAACGAATTGGCGACGCTTCAAGATCGATGCATATAAGGAATAAAACCTTTCTCCACGAATGTAGCCACTTCTGCTTGGATTCGGTGCCGACTCGGTGCTGAACGCTTGTCGTGCTGTCAACCCTGTCAACCAGTTTGCTCACTGAAGTGGCCAAGAACCTGCGGGACGAGATCGTTATCGCTGATGGGTCCTGGACTCAAAGGAAGATGCGCATGCACTAACGGTACCTCGATGGCGAGATTGCTGCCGGTGACGTACTTGACGAAGGCGTCACTGACGTCCACGACGTGTCGAAACTCCAGGTCGAGCGGGTCGGAATCGCCGCGCTCGTCCACGCGGAGCCTTGGCGTCTGCGTGCTCGTCTCACGGAAGAAGGTATAACGCAGAGATACCCGCGGGAATCTCTGCGACGCGAGTGCTCGGAGCCCTCGGAGCTGCACTCGATACTGCAGCGTGCGATCCATGTGATCGTGCAACTGATCCTCCTCGCTGTCCATGTCGTCGCGCTCGTACGGCACGAACTCCTCCTCAGCCTGAAGACAGAAAGGTTCGTATGAGAGATGGCTAACGTGGAAGCAATGCATCAGGATCGACTTGCCCTGCCCCCGCGCTGCGCTACAGCGACGTATGGCGTGATGCGAAGATCGAGGTACCCACGATAGTGCCTATTCTCGACACCACCGGTGTTGACTCGTCCACAGCGAAAAAGTAGTTGAACACGCCAAGGTAGACAATGCACTCACCGAGTAACGGCGACTTGGAGGGGTCAATTGTCGCGACCGCCACCATCTCGCACCTACATACACTTTCGCAATCTAGTGCTTCAAAATGCTACAGGTTGAAGACCAGGTCACCAAGGTCGCGAGGGGCAGCCGTATGGCCCATTTTCCTGCTGCTCTCTTTTAGCAATACCTCTGGTTCTGGTCTTCAGGCAAATAAAGACGTATAACACGTAGCCAGCTAGCTAGCTTCTAGCTGGCCTCCGCTGTCATTGAAGTGCATTTTCCAACTGTACTCGCTCCGCCATGCAATCGCCGCTCAAGTGGGACGACACCGCAGCGCTGCCAGACTCAGGGCCCGAGAGGTACGCAGCCATCTCTCGCATGCGACGTGTAGCAGTAACCTGCGTGCATTGTCGCTCACTCACGCAAGCGTGGCTGTTGTGATTCAATGCAGGCCATGCACGCCCAGGAAGCGCCTGCAGCTCGCGCAGGAGCAGGACCGCCAGACCAGCCGGACGTTCACGCGCGAGACGAGCATCCGCGACTTCTCCACAAGCTTCGTGGGCGGCGTGCTGCAAACCGCCGTGGGCTCGGCGCCCGGCGGAAATTGAAGCGCTCGTCGAGCCTCTCTCGATAACATCAGCCGCCCTCCGCGTGCACGCTCAACGAGACACGCCATCGATCGACTGACGCCAGGCTGCTTGCTTCCGCGACTATGAATAAAAGCCCTATTGCTGAAATACAGATGCTCCTCTCTTGGGCGATACCGTCTTTTTATCACTATTAGGAGGTGTGACTAGAGATAATTGTAAAATTTAGTGGTTCACGTCGAGGATTTTGGTAACATTCACCACCTTGCGCTTGCAACTGCGCTTGTCAGGCGGGTTGCATTGTACGTAAGGATACACTTTGCATTGTACGTACTGATACACTTAAAGCGATTCGCTGCCGATTATAGAACGCTTCAGGTGGAAGCAACGCATCTCATCCAAGCGGATCAGGAGGACTGCCGCCGATACTTCTCAGCCGATTTCTCACAACGCAACGGGAACTTCCGAGGGCAGATTGGCAGAAACCCCATGACCCCGTGACAAGCTTCTTCAAATTGACTGTTTATAAAAGCCCCTCTGAGCTGTGATAGTATTGGGTAGAGGTAGTACGTATTGCCGTGGTCAACGGGAGACGCCATCCATATCACTCGAGAGGGTTATCAGACAAGGGGATATCACTCTCGAGAGGATGGGTGGACCACGTCTGCCTGTCGTGCGGTCGTTTGTCGCAGCCGTTTAACCTTTGAAGTTTCGGTTGCCTCCGTTGGCGACTTTACTCGAACGTCGCTGCATCGGAATTTTGACTGGCCTGAGTGCCGCGGACGCTTCCGTTTGTCTGCGCTCAGCTCGACGGCGAAATGAGCCACCCGAACGCCTCGCCATCGCATGGCGCGCAGGTGCAGATCGATTTGAAAATGGCTTTGGCGCAATGTTTACTCCGGCGGTAGATTCGCAAGAAAAATAAAAGAAGCAGCACTGATCCGCACCCGCGCGTCAAACGACATGCTTTTTCACTGGGCCAGATGCCGCCCAGGTCTTTTCCGTCTCGGGCGCTGCTGCTGCACAGCGCTCCCCTTGGCCCGCAGCTACCAACGCCGCCTGGCAGCGAGACACATATGCACGTCGCCTCTTCCGTCCTCGCAAAGCCATTGGAAATAGCTAGCAGAGCAGCCGGAAATTCCAGTTCGGAATATTTGGGAAGGTGATACTTTGCAGCCGTAAAGCCCGCTTCAAACAAGCTCTAACTCCGTGATTTTAGACGGAACCTAACCGCAATGGCAGAAGTAGCTTGACTACAGTATACTATCCGCCTCTACTGGCTACATCTGACGCTAAATAACTCTGTGGGTGCCTTGCCACAAAATGTTCACGGTGAGACTTGATTTTCACGGTAAAGCAGTCGCGGGCGGACGCCAGTGCGTGCGGAAAGGGCGAGCAGAAACGAAGCTCAATCGGAAACGAACCTCCCAGGGAGGAAAGCGCCGCGGACCTTCACTCCGCACGCTACACAGCCCCAGCCACAGCAGCTACCAGCTCACAGCTAGCAGGTCGCAGCCCCCAGCCAGTCAGCCAGCAGACGCGCTTGCCTGCGGCCATGGAGAAAGGCGTGGGCGTATGGCTCCGCGACGCGGAGAGCGACGAGTGGCACCGCGCCACCGTCGTCAAGCTGGGCGAGCCGCAGGACGACTCGGACGAGCGCCAGGTGACGCTGCGCCTTACGGAGGGCCCGCACGCGCACCGAGAAGACGCTGGCCATCGACGTGCAGGCGCTCGAGGACGAGGAAGTGGACGGCGTGCTGCTCGCCAACAGCAGCGACATGGTCAGTAGACGGGAGATGTTAAGAGTAGGCGAGTGTAAACGACCTATTTGTACTGACGCGAGACTGTGGTCTTGTCTTTTGGTTTGTTGCGGGTGCAGGACGTCGTGGAGGACCTGATCCAGCTGCCGCACCTGCACGAGCCCGGCATCTGCCACACGCTGAACGAGCGCTTTAAGATCAACGAGATCTACACGCTCACGGGCGAGATCTTGCTGGCCATCAACCCCTTCCAGAACCTCGGCATCTACACGGTCAAGATCACGCGCAAGTACATCCGCAATGGAGACAAGCGCGCCATGGGCCACGAGGTGCCCGACATGCCGCCGCACGTGTTCAGCATTGCCGACAAGGCTTACCGCTCGCTCATGAACCCAATCACGCAGAGCCACCACGGAGACTCGGCCAACCAGTCGATCCTGGTGAGTGGAGAGAGTGGTGCTGGTAAGACAGAAAGCACCAAGTTCGTTATGAACTATCTGGCCACGATCTCGCAGCACAAGAACGCCACGGCCGACAGCAACGTCATGAAGCAGGTGCTGTCGTCTAACCCGATTCTAGAGTCCTTCGGTAACGCGCGTACCATCCGCAACGACAACAGTAGTCGTTTCGGTAAGTTCATCAAGATGGAGTTCTCGACGCAGGGAAACCTCATCGGAGCCTCAATTCAGACGTACCTTCTCGAAAAGGTCCGTCTTGCATACCAGGCCGAGTCGGAACGTAACTACCACGTTTTCTACGAAATTATTGCTGGTGCCACGGCTGAGGAAAAGAAGCGTTGGAATCTGAAAGCTCCGACCAAGTTTCACTACCTGAACCAGAGCACATGCGTAAAGCGTAAGGATGGCATTAACGATGCAGAGCAGTTTGGTGTGCTTAAGAATGCCATGAAGACGATGGGTTTTGAGGACGACGACATGGAGAGCATCTTCGTGACGGTTTCGACGCTGTTGCACTTGGGTAACCTGGAGTTTGACGAGACACACCAGGCGTCGGGCACCGAAGGCTCTGAGATTTCGAGCATGTGCGATGAGTCGATGAAGGTGGTACTTGACTATTTGGAGGTGGATAAGGAGGGGCTAGAGCAAGCTATCTGCAACCGCAATATTCAGACCAAGGACGAACACTACTCTATCGGCTTGCTGCCGGAAGATGCTGAAAACGCGCGTGATACATTCGCTCGTTACTTGTACGGAAAACTGTTCGACTGGCTTGTTAGCCGCATTAATGAGATCGTGGAAAACGAGGACCGCGACTGCTCCTTCATTGGTCTGCTGGATATCTTTGGTTTCGAAGACCTGGAGCACAACTCATTTGAGCAACTGTGCATTAACTATGCAAACGAAACGTTGCAGCAACACTTTAACCTGACTGTGCTGCGCATGGAGCAGGAGACGTACGAAAAAGAGGAGATCCAGTGGAGTTTCATTAACTTCCCGGATAATGGTCCATGCATTGAGCTGATTCAGGGCAAGCCGTTTGGAATTCTTCCAGCTCTGGATGAGGAGTGCATCATTCCGCAGGGTAACGACCAGAATTTCTCGCGAAAGCTGTACCGTCAGCACGAACTCAACCCCACTTCAGCGCGAGCAAAACGGAGATGGCCAACCACTTGTTCGTTGTTCACCACTATGCTGGTGCGGTCACGTATGACACGTTCGGATTCTGTGAGAAGAACAAGGATGTGCTGTATCCGGAAATCACTACTATGCTGAAGAATTCGTCAAAACCTTTCGTACGTGGACTGATGCAGGCTTCGCCTGCAAAGAAGTCACCGGCCAGGAAGACAAAAGGCCGCGCGTCTAGTGTGGCTGCGCGTGTGAGCCTGGGCTCGCAGTTTCGCAATCAGCTAAAGACGTTGTTGGAAACGATCAACGTCACGGACTGCCACTATGTGCGTTGTCTGAAACCTAACGACAAGGCGAAGGCAAATCTGTTGGAGCCTAAGAGAATTTGCGACCAATTGAAGGCTGGTGGTGTCCTGGAAGCAGTGCGCGTAAACCGATCCGGTTACCCTGTGCGCATTGCGCACCAGCAGTTCATTAAGCGCTATCGTCCTCTGGCAAATGGCGAATACTTGCAGCGCATCCCAGCGGGAGCTGGTGAAGAAGATAACTTCGACAGCGAGGAGCGAAAAGATGCGGCAAAGCTGCTAGTAGAGTTCCTGCTCAAGGCGCACGCCGATCGTTACCCGGAGCTTGCTGGTGTGTCAGCAGATAGCCAACAGGACACTGCAGTCGCTGGAATCCAAGTGGGTCTTACGCGCGTGTTTTTCCGTCGCTCAGCTATTCAGTTTGTGGAAGCCCAGCTAGCCAAGCGCTACGGAGAGTTTGTGGTGCTGATCCAGGCAGCAGTTCGTGGCCTAGTTGCTCGCCGTCGCTATGCGCGCATGCAGCTATCGGCTGTGGTACTGCAGAAGGTAATTCGCGGTTTCAACACTCGATGCAAATATTATGTCCTGCGTGAGCGTCACCGCAAAAAATGGCTGCACTGCAGCGCGAGAAGGAGCTTGCCGAGAAGAAGCTGCGTGATGACCAGCGTCGTGCTGCGGAGGAGAAGCGCATTATGGATGAGAAGCGTAAGGCGGCGGAATTGGAAGAACATAACCGTCTAACTGCTCAGTCGGCTTCATCAGACCCAGTGTCCGACGACTCGTCAGACGGAGAACGTGGTTCGTCAATGAAGCTTCCCAGAGACTCACGCGGCAGTGCTGGTAGTCATGGTAGTCGTGCGGTGTCTCGTTTCCGCTTCACAAAAGACTATGGTGATGATGACTATGCGATGAACAATACTTCCCGCCAGGTTGCGATGGACCCGGGCGACACTGTGTTGCACGTGGCTGCTAACTGCTGCAACGAGCAAGATGTACTGAAGCTGCTGCAGAACGGCTCTGACATCAACGCTCGCAATCGTCGTGGGCGCACCCTCTGCACACTGCTTCGCTGTACCAAAACGTTGAAGTTGTAGGTATTCTTCTGGATTGGGAGGCTGACGTTCTTGTTCAGGATGACGATGGAAACACGCCTCTCCATTTAGCCAAGGACCCCCGCATTGCTCGGATGCTGCTTGAAGCTGGTTGCACTCCAAACATCGTGAACGCTGATGGCCGAACTGCTTTGATAAATGCTGTTGACCGTGGTGATGGCAAGACCGTGAAGTTGCTTCTTCACTTTAAGGCTGATGTCTTGTTCCGGGAACTGAAGCACCACCAGACGGCGCTGCATTTGGCAGTTCGCAAGGGCCACTACCAGATTGTGATGGAGTTGTGCAAGTCGGAAGATATTCAGGACCTGATTCTTCTGACGGACCGCAATGAAAACAACGCGTTGCATTTTGCTGTGTCTCGTGATCGCAAGAATGGTTACCGTCTTGTGGATTATTTGATCAAGCACGGTGCTGAAGTTGACAAGGTGAACGCTCGGTTCCAGACTCCGCTGGTGGTACACATCATGACAACCCGCCAGACTGATCCTGCTGTTACGGAGTTGTTCCTCTCGAGAGGAGCCGACCCGAATATCCAGCTTGCTGATGGCTCGACCCTCCTACACGTAGCAGTCGAGCGTGAGCTAATTGACATTGCCTGCGCTCTCATCAAGCATGGCGCTTCGCTGAATGCACCGGACGCAAAGGGACGTATGGTGATCGAGGTCGCTAACAAGAAATTTTTGAAGAAGCTGTTTAGCGCAATCTCTCAGCCTCCTACGTGGATCGACGAAAAGGAGCGCCGGTCATGCATGTTGTGTAGCTCGAATTTCAAGTTTGGCAACCGCCGACACCATTGCCGTCACTGCGGACGTGTGTGCTGCTCCGACTGCTCAGCGTTCACGGTCGAGATGTGCCGATTCCCGAAGGAGTTCCCTGGACGTATGACTGCAGGCGGCAAGCAGGTGAAAGACCCTCAGCGCGTGTGCCGCACATGCCACGCCGTGTTTAAGATGCGCACGGCTCAAAAGGAGTCTAAGTCGGGCTTTATGGCACGCGTGCTCGGGTACGAGTGGGACGAGGTGACCGTGCCCAATTAGCACGCACGCATCCGTACAAGTGCATTAGCGAGTAGACGGGAAGTTAGTTCTTGACGATGGCCTCCGACTGAACTCGTCAGCTCTTTCGACTGGCCACCGCAGGCGTGTATGTCTTCTTTGAATATCTATCTAGCTGTAACATCGAGTAGCGCAGAGAAAGAAATACATTGATTCGCGCGCTTCGTTCATAACTACCATTGCGTTAAATCACACATCTGCAATCCTGTCCACATCAGGAACGAGAAAGCCGCAGTCTGCTTTGAGGCCCAAGCCGCCCAGACCGTTGCTGCTCGCCATACCGTCGAAGCAAGTGCATGTTCCTGTATCGTAGTCACAGATGCCACTGCAACAACAAACATACATGTAATAAGGATATGTCAAATAGGAGATTGACAGCAGATCAACGGAGGATACTTACTTGTTGGAGCACTCGGCGTTCTCGTTGGTGCCACGAATGGAGCCGCTAACACCGTCGCTGTTGATTATGAATACGGGTAGCAAAACGAGGTTACGGTCGGCGTTCACCTGCAGCGGTGGGAGATCACCCAGCGCCGAGATAAAGGTGATTGAAATGATGTTTGTCGAGCTGGCGAGGGTGCATGCACCGCTGGTAGATCCGGCAGAGTATGACACCTGTACACCGCCAATTGTCGATACGGTGGCAAGGGCAGCCTGCAAGCCCGTGGCCAGCATGCCCGACGATAATATCGGGGACACTTGGCCCCGAAAGCTAAGCGTGAATGTGGCAGGTGCCGTATACACGCATCGAATGGTCTGCACCTCGCGTGACTGGCCTGTAGTACGTGGGTCATCTCCGCGTGGACACGAGCGACGAGCGCAGTCATGCCCTCAAAGCCTTCGTCGCAGATGCAAGCCTGAATTTTGTTGAAATCCCATGTGCGATGGTCGTTGGGGGTGCTGCCGTAGGCTATGCTAAGTGGATCACCGAAAATGTTGCGGGCTTCCAACGCCATTTCCGCTATTGTAAGACACCGACCATGTCCGTTGCACCCAGGGTCAGTTCCTGGAGGGCACATGAGTCGCTCGCAGGCTGCACCCGTAAAGGTTGCGGGCATGAGCATTCACCCAGTGACACATCGCACACACCGATACCCGAGCAGGTCGCCATCGAGTGAGCGCGATTGTCTGCTGTGGGTGTGTCAAACCACGCAATACCCTGTTGACAAGTACGAACAGAGCAATCTCCAGATGTCCACCCGGCCACGCAGAAGCATCGGAACTGAGGTGCCCCCGAGCAATAGCCATGACCACTACAAGCGGTGTCGCCCTGAATATAAAAGATAACAAACAAAAGCGCACACAACAAGGTTCAGGTAACAAGACCACCGTTGACAAAGCAGAACATCAAACGATTGCGTACTGGGCAGGCAATAATGGTAGAGTCAGTGGCACCGCAGTCTCCGCGATCTCCTGGACTGCCCATTCCGTTACTCGTTGTGTAGCCCGGAAAACAAGTGCAAATGCCTGAAGTCAAGTCGCAGCGACCGCGGTTCGAGCACGCTTCATTTTCCTTTGAGCCGGCCTCAGCTTTTGAAGTGACTAGTCTCGGCGTGCTGCCAATTCCTGCGTGAACCAGTAAGGATGGATCTCCAACCAGCAGGGGCAAACTGGGAGATCAGCGCATCGAATTTATCAGTAGAAAAGATAGTCGTAGTGAGGTTTTGGGGTAACACATTAACGTACGGTCCGAAGTTCTGCGTGAACTCGACAGTCACCATGTTGCCATCGGCAGTGCACATGGTTGTGCTTGTTCCACCAAAAGAATGTTGACACTCAGCAGGGTATGTAGCGCCTAGAGATGCAGAGGAGCGTAAGCGTAGACACCAGCAATGAGTGAATGGTAAAAAAAAAACTAGTTCTAGCACGGTGGGTAGGTACGTTGAGGTTTTTGCTGACAGTGTCCGCGTTATCAAGAGCATTAATGCGGACAGTTGTCTGCCCTTTGAATGAAAGGGTTAGTGTCCCGCTCTGCAGTAGAATCCATTCATCGTTGATTAGCTCAACCTGCTTGTCATCCAGTCAGAAAGCAAGTCAGTCGTACCGTTGCCGCGCATAAGACTGTTTGCTTTTCGTTCTTCTGGAAACCAAATAGAGAATCCGTCGAGGCCCCTGTCAGCGGATCATCGCCAGTAGGACACATGCCTGACAGCGGGCCAAAAAACAGTGCATCAGCAATGACTCCTAGTACTTTCAAAGGATCGAAAGTTGATTCGTACGCTGAGAGCAGTCACCACCGCCGTAGCCGTCTTCACAAACACAGCCATGCACCATATCGCTATCCCAGATCGCATCATATCGAACAGCAGGCGGTAATCCTTTGTCCTTGCGCTGTGCGTTCAGCTTCATGGAGCGACACTCGCCGTGCTTTCCACAGTCATTCGGGCAGCTCACTACGAGTAGCAGCACCACACAAGAATGAGTACACTTTCTAGTACCTGCAACAACTAGTGAATCATTCCACCACTTCACACATACGTCTGTTGCACGATAGACCTGAGAAGCCATAGTCGCAGATGCAATTTCCTGTAGTGTAGTCGCAGGTCCCTCGGTTCGAGCACACCGCTGGCTGGTGCGCTGTGTCACTCGCAATCGCAAAATCGTTCCACGCAGAACCCGTCGGACAAGTTCCTGCTCCGCAATTACCAAATTCACAATATAAGCATTGCACTGCTAGCGCAAAAGCTAGCCGCTAGCAGAACCACTCAGCAGCTCCTTACGCCGCGAGCAGTCGCCTCCAGTAAATCCCTTGTAGCACGAACAGACATAGCCGTTGCCCTTGGTGGTGCATGTGCCGTGGCTGCTGCAAGTGTTGGGGCAGTCTGCCTGCACATGCTGCCACACCAAAACTACTGCAGTCACTGCAACCAAAAGGTTGGTACCTCGCAAGCGCTTCATCATCTTCATCGTGAGCTGCCAACGTCGATTCATTCCTGCGCCGTTTCAAGATCGGGTGGCTACATTTCGTGTGCACCACATCGCTCGTCCCAGCCACACAAGTCACAGTTGACAATGATGCGCCGAGTTGGGCTGCAGGTATCGGCGGCGGCGTCGCGCTTGGCCCCCAGGGGCTACGGGCGCGTGGGCTCTTGCGGACGTGCTCTGCAGATGCCCTCAACGGTCAGGACGACGGGCCTTCGCGCGTTCAGCACCCAGTTGAATGAGATTGAGGTGCGTTTTTTCGCCTCTTTTTGGTCATTTTGGTCGTTTTGGGACATCGTGTGTTGAAATCGCTGGCTGCTGCGCTGGTTGCAGGCCCGAGAGGCGTTCGAGAAGGCGAAGGAGCTGCTGGATACGGACGACATGGAGCAGGCCATGGGATACCTGGGCCTGGCAGCCCACGCGGACATGGCGGACGCTCAGTATCTACTGGGCTCACTGCTGTGGCACGATGGGGAAGATGATGGAGAGGAGGAGGAGGAGGAGAAGACCGCTAAGATGCTGGTTCGTGACGCAGAGGAAAACCGGCAGCGATTGGGTCGCTCTAGCGATCCCACGGACTTTAAGGAGATCCGCAAGAGCGCTCGCAAGGCGTACAAGCAGTACCTGCTAGCGCAGAAACGCAAGAAGCAGGCCAAGGCAGCTCGAGCTGCATCTATTGTGCAGCATGCTACGACTGGCGAGCTGGACCGCGCGTTTGGCAAGACGGTGGAGAGCCTGCTGGACCCTCAGTCCAAGCTAGAGCCACTCGACGGCTCGGACGCTGGAGCCGCCAACACGCAACTCGATACGGCCAAGGCAGTGGAATGGATACGCCGTGCGGCTGACAACCAGTAAGTTTGTGATTATCTCAGTTAGTCAAGCGCTCTTGGGTGAACTTGCCAACATTTTATTTTCTCGTTTTATTGTGCACGTAAAGCAACCGCGACGCTCACGTTCAGCTGGGCAACCTATGCCTAAGCCACGACCCACCAATGGCGCTGGAGGCTAGCTCTTGGTACACAAAGGTGACTAAG
Source organism: Phytophthora constricta (assembly GCA_011947335.1). NCBI lineage: Eukaryota > Oomycota > Peronosporomycetes > Peronosporales > Peronosporaceae > Phytophthora > Phytophthora constricta. Next base: position 96,516 of record JAAVTI010001270.1, on the reverse strand, counting down.
GACGAAAAACCACACCCAGATGCACTGTACAACCTGGGTGTGATGCTTTTTGAAGGTGTGCAGCACGCGGAGCCTCCGTTCCCGGGGAACAAGACTGCAGCTATTCCTTTCTTCACTAGGGCGGCAGAAATGGGTGATGCCTCAGCACAGTTCTTCATGGGAATGATGCTTCACCAGGGTGAAGAAGACCTGAAATCCAGCCAAACTTTACTAGCGGGCTTATGCTGATTGAGATGGCTGGAAAGAAGGGTCATCCTGGTGCGCTATTTTACCTGGCACAGCTCTATCGCTCGGGCGACGAAGAGAATAAGGTTAAGCCGGATCATGCCAAATTCCTTGACTATTTGGACAAGGCTATGGAGGCCGGCGATGCCGAGGCGTTCTTTTGCATGGCTGACATTTACTTCCACGGCAGTGACGGATTCAAGCAAGACTACGAGCAATCGCACGGGTTCTACATGGCAGCCGCTGAACAAGGCAGCGCTGAAGCGTTTTGCTGTCTTGGTGCACTGTACTACAACGGCATCGGTGTGAAGCAGGACTTCAAGCAGGCCTTCTTGTACTACCAGGAGGCGGCTGACCGCGACTCGATGGAGGCTTGGAAGAACCTCGCAGAAATGTACACCGTCGGCTGTGGCGTACCTCGCAACGAAGCCACTGCTAAAGCCATCATGAAAATGCTGAAGAAGGCCCAGGCTGACGAGTAGAATGGTAGCACAACGAAGCGTTAGCCATCCTTGATGCAATAGAATACCATGCCACCCTACATGTAGTTGATTACCAACGTCTCCATGACCTGTCGGTAGCCGTTTGGTTCGAAAGGGCATCCAGCACCACGCAATCTTGAAACGACGCGAGGATGAGTCGAAGGTGGCGCACGACTGCCTCAGTGCCTCGTGTGCTGCTGCTGCTGCTCTCGCTGTCTTCGGTGTTTGCCGATAAGTAAGCAGCATGCACCGACGAAGTTTAACCTTGGCCCTTGAAGTTCACGAGCTCACTGCGGTATCGGCACTAAACTCTCTCCAATGATGTGTGTATTCGCCGCAGACCCATTGCACGAAACCTGGTGTATCACGTGGATCCCGGAGCGGAAGAAGTGCTGTATCTCAAGGGGTTTAACCTCGCCGGGTCGAAGGTATTGACAAGGAACATGATAGAGTTTTTCTAGATGGTTCATTAGGTTGACAGTATCCTTTTACTGACGTGGCACATTGCTGCTGCTGTAGTTGACAGTCACGATCACGTCGCTCCCGCTCAATGGCCAGATCTACCAGCTTTCAGAAGTCTTTAGCGAATACGGGTATGGCGCAATTCGATAGCATCATTTTTAATAATATTGCTGACTCTGCTTGTTCGGCCCAGCTATGAGCCGAAGCGTGCATCGTCGCCAATCACTATAGTGCCCACGAAAGTCACCGGCTCAAATAACCGCGTGGTGTTTGTTCGTGCCCCTACGGAGGCCCGCGGAGGGACAACAAGGTAATTTGGAAGCAGCTCTTTATTTTAGTGAGAAGGCTAATGTGAACTGACTTGGTATTGAATTGTAGTATGCAGACTTTCGCTACACCATGTCGGATGGTACCACCACGTCGGACGAAGGCTTCGTAGTTATCACTACAAACGATGCACTGGTGTCCAGCACCTTCGACCTAGACATAGAAAAATGGGGGATCGTGTCGAATGGAGTGGGTGGAGATTCGATTCCACACTTCCAGCCAATTTCGCGAGGCGTGCAGCTGAGCTACTACATTTACGGCATCGATGCTGTTATCCACCGTCGCGATGATACGGGCGATGACTCGATGCTTTGGTACTTCACAGCTCCGCCGAAGTTTCTCGGGAACCAGTGGGCAGCTTACGGAGGATCGCTTGACTTCGTACTTTCCTCAGCAGAAGGCAGCTTTGACGCTGCAAATTTGAATTTGGCAGGTACAGGTCACCTCGTGGAATTGGAATGCTCGACGTGCGAACAGTTCAAAGGTATCACGTTGGCAATGCCTCTCAGTCTTGTATTTTCATACGATGGCACCACCACGCAATTCCGATTGCCGCTGAATGAGCGTGCCGGCTGGCTCAAGGACCCTAAGAACATCATTGTGTCGTGGAGTGCACCGACACAGTGTGAGTTTGTAAGTGTACTCTCAGGACTCTCGGCACTGCGGATCCTCGGAGACTTCACTCGCGGTTATGAAAGTGTCGCGCTGGACACAGTCACCTTACGACACGGCCCCAGCCAGCCTGTGAAATGCTACACTTCTAAGGCCTAGAACAGCTTAGATGCTTAACGCAGTAAACAACTAGGGTTTGCGACGAGCATGGCATTCATACTGCCTGCTCTAGCCACGTCGCCATATTTTCAATTGGTTTTTACGTCTGTCTAATAAGCCCGCGGTGGAGGCAAAAGTGCTGGACCGGGGAAGAGCACCTCCGCCTGAATGGGGTAGTGGTCGGACGGGTAGCGACCATTGCGATCCTCGGTAATGACCTCCGTCGAAAGCACCTTCATTTGCGGGCGATAAAAGATCCAATCAATGTGGTTCGCAGCACGAACGGCGTTCACTTCACCATCGTTCTTCACACCAGCCCAGCCGTGGTACGTGTACGATACATCGCCGATCTGCTTTTCAGCTTCAGGCCACGCCTCAAGTAGCTTCGGACCATCTTCTTGAGACGTAAAGTAGCTGTACGTACTGGTGTGTCGGTACGTGTTGAAGTCGCCCATCAGGAAAAGCGGTGCATCGGGTGATCCCGTGATTTGCTGAATGCGTTCCCACAGCAATTTCGAGCCTTCCGTACGCGATGTCGGCCCCACGTGATCCAACTGCGTGTTGAAGACAAAGAGCTCTTGCTGAGTCGCGCGCAGTCGGAACTTACACCACGTCACCATGCGCACACATGCAGCATCCCAGCCCTGCGTGCCGGGCGTGTCAGGCTGCTCAGACAGCCAGAAGTCACCGCCGTCCAGACGCTCCAACACGCCTGCGTCGTAGAAGATCTGCTCAAACTCGCCATTCTCTTCACGCTCGACGCCGAAACGTTCATACGGATGGCTCAGAAGTTCCTAAACATCAAAACCACTTCACACATGAGCCTCCAACCACCTTCTCCCCTCCCGTCCCATCCATCTCGCACCTCCAGCTCCGCGAGCTGCGTCTTGAGTCCCTCCTGCGTGCCCATGACGGCCGGATGATAGCGGTCAATGATGTCCGCCACGTGGTCCTTCCGGAACCGCCAGCTATTGCGGCCGTCTCCCGTGCCTGCGAAGCGCAGGTTGAAGGTCATGACCTTGAGCCCCAGCGGCGTGGAGCTCAGTGTCGGCTGCGGCTGCTCGTGTTCGTCCTCGTCCTCCACAGCCGCCCGAAGCCTCGGACGGTTCGGCGTGCCCGCCGCGTTTCCAGAGAGAGCAGCAGCCGCCTCCGCCTGCGAGTCGATGGACGCCGTGCCGGCCAGTGGCGCCACGTCGCGGAAGTTCTGGAAGCCCAGGAAGAGCAGGAAGACCACGACGGTGCCCACGAGCACGAAGACGCGGTCGCTGGCGGACGCACGCGGCCTGCGCGCCTGCGAGTGGCGGTAGTATGGATTGCGGGGCGCCGAGCTGCTCGGGAAGAACGAGTCGAAGCCGTTCATGGCGCTACGTCCTGCAGGATCGGGAGTGAAGCTGAAGCAGCAGACACTTGGGACTCCTGATCTGGCTGGACTCGTGTCGCGTTGGTAACAAACAGTGTACAAGTGGGTCTGGTGTTCTTTTATAGAGAGATGTGACGTGCTGTCCTGTTCTTGGAAAGGGAGATGCAGGTTGGATGGTGTGTAGTGGAATAAGTGAACTCCTGGGCGATAGATCATTGGAAAATGGCGGACGGAGCGGAGGCGCTGCGTGCCATGGAGGTGAGCGCCGTCCGCGAGGCGCAGCTGGAGACCTACACGAGCTCGTTGGGGTCCGTGGCGCTGGTGTTGGCGGCGCTGCTGTGGCTGGCGCTGCCCCCGCTCTGGAGCGTCGTCAACGGCGAGTGGAGCGGCGCCATCCTGCCCAGTCTGCTGGCCATCGCAGGTACTGACTCAAGTTAATGCGCAGCTTTTGACTTAAAATTCAGTGAATATTTTACTGATTTTTGGTAATTATCGCAGGACACGGGCTGCTGGTGCTGTCGGCGCTGCTGGTGCTGCGTGTGGCGCAGGTGCAGGGCGAGGAGCTGCTGCTGCAGTTCAACGCCAAGTATCTGGCGCGAGTCAGCAAGCCAGAAGCGGCTGCAGAGCCACTGGACCGCGCGGCTCAATGTACGACATGAGCAGTGGAGGGGTGCCATGCTGCTTAAATTGCGGGGAGCAGTACTGATTAATGGAGATCTTGTGTGTTTGTAGTGGACGAGGTGATGAAGCTCAAGTCGCTGCGTGGGCGACTGGGGGAAAAGGAGTCTAGTGCAAAGCAGCAGACGCAAGGGGAGCGATCGTTCTTTGATCCGGCACCGGTGAAGACTGTGGAGGACGGGAAGGCGTATCTCCGTCGACTTCAGAAGGCGCAGAAGCAGAAAGAGACCGAGGAATCCATGCAGTCGGCGTCAGCGTATGGCATGGAGAACTCGTACCAGAGCGACGCCTTTGGCATCTACGGAAACGCGTCCATGGTGCCGCGTGTGTATCAGGCCTCGGGCTTCGACCCGTACCTCCGTGATGTTAGCATCGGAGATGAAGAAGAGGACCCGCTACGCACATCGTCGCTCCCGCACATCGCGTGGCAGCAGCTGGAAGACTGGGGGCTGGCCATGTTCATGCACCTCTACTGCCGCAACATTCGTCGTCTGCTAGCTTACCACGTGAAGGACGTCGTGGAGGCTTTCTTGGAAAACGCAAACGCTCTCAATGAGTGTGGCGTGATGGCAGACGTGCTACTGCGTCGTGTGCCGTCGCAGGCACTGCTGTGCCCGCCGGGTCAAACTAACCAGATGACTAATGTGTCGCTGTCGGACATGCTTCATGGACTTGCCAAGAGTCCTCTGTTTTTCAGCAAGGAGCGCGGTGTGTATCTGTTCGAGGAGCACCAAAGTGTAAGTGATTTATTTTGCGGTCGTAAGGCGCTGTTCATTCGTGTCCTATACAAATAGCAATTATGTTTAATGAGTTAGATACATAGATATTGACTGTATTGTGTGTGTTTACAGTTTGAGAAATACCTAAACGTCGGTGACCCTAGCAGCACGGACTACTCATCTTTGGAGCGCCAGCAGTACGCCCTGGAGCGACTGATTATGTTGTCGAAGGACCGAAGCCTTGATCGTTATCGGTGGAACAAGGGTTCAGCATGGAAAGGGAAGGAATGGACGGAGAGCTTGCCAACGGACGCAGAGATTCTGATGAACACGTTTTGCTGCATGATGGACAACATGCTGCCCGCTGACAACGAGCGCGACCGGCCGTTCTGGAAGTCTTACTACTTCAGCAAGGGCCCCAACCGGCCATTCACGCCGCGAGTGCGCAGCCGACTGTTCTTAGTGCAGACAGTGGGGCGTCCGCCACACTTCAAAGCGCTGGTGAAGGGCGCTGTACGCGAGATCGTCCCGGTACGCTAAGCTTTTGTTTTCTCCACTTTGGTTCTGCTCTTCCTAGTCTATTCTAACCTGGTACTGATTGTTTGCAGGGCGAGGAGAACTGCTTCCATGCAATCGTTGTCTATCTTCACGCCGTCAAGAAGATGAAAGCGGTACGTGGTTTTTGGTGTCCCCAACGTACACAATGTTCCTAACTGGCTGCTGCTGTGATCCATCTCACAGGGCTACTTGGAGAGCATCAATTTGCATCGGATCATTGACCAAGTCTTTGACGTCTCTAAGTAGCACAATGCAGGAATAAAGCAGCTCAATATGATCGAACTGGTGCTTGTACTCATTTACCTTTTTCGTCATAAAATGAAGCGGTTGGCGACGACCCGGTTCACCGCAAAACTCCAGAAGCCCACTTAAAATAATTATTTTATTCCGTCATTCGTGCCCACTCATCGGACAGCGAGGTTCCTCATGCAATCCTTTTCGTGTGCCTTTAGATTTTCTCGGGTCTTGAACGTTTTTTTATGAGTTGGTGGACAGTGAGCACATGTATATGGCCTGTCATTTTGGTGACGCCGCTGCCAATGACGCTTCAATGTCTGCAGGTTCCGCAGGCTTTACCCGTTGACTCCGCGTACTCGCACTCCTCCTCAGGACAGTACTTTGGCCCCACGGGAAGAGGGGCTTGGCTCCCAGTTACCTCAGCAGCCGAATGCATAGGGTGCTGTTTGCCATGAAATGTAAGCTGGTAGAAATTTGCAAAACGGTTCTGGCAAATGCAGCATTGGAACGGCTTCACACCATCGCGAAGCATTTCTACTGGCGCGGTCAGCGCGGGGCGCTCAGCTTTCATAGCCGGTGACGGGATAGAGGCTTGCACAGCAGCGTCCTGAGCTTCTTCAGTCTGAGCACCTGGTGCAGTAGCCTCGACCATGCTTCGAGAGGCTTGCTGACGCAACCACTGCACCTCGGCTTTTAGTTGCTCAATCTCTTGTTGCTGCGCTCGAACTGTCTCTTGGAGATATCGGTTCTCGTCTGTTGCTGTCAGTATGCTGCTGCTATTGGTAGCATTCACCGAGCGATCGGTGAAACTTGAAGTTGAGCTATGAGGCGAAGATGGATCATTCGCCAAAGCAGCAGCAGCACGATGAGCGTCATGGACTTTCCGGTGTGCCATTAGGAGTTCGCGAACGCGAAAATGTTTCCCACATTCTTGGCAAACAAACGCGACGATTCTTGTCCCTTGGAGTCCAGCATTCGATTCGTCAGCACCTGCAGTTTGTCCTGTAGTTGGATCTACACGCGGGAGGTGAGAGGAAATGTGAAAGCGCAGCGCCGCACGCGATGAGTAGCACTTGCCACAATCGGTAAAGCCACAAACGTACGGCTTCTCGCCTGTGTGAACACGTTGGTGCTCACGTAGCGAAGACATCCTTGCAAACCTCTTGTCACACACCTGACAACACAGATTCTTTTCACCCGTGTGAACAACTGTGTGGTCTCGTAAGTGAGCGCTGTCTGTAAACGACTTGCCACAACCAGGGTGTGTGCAGAGGAAATTGCGTAGCCGCAAAGCGCCTGACGGCCTTTTGCGTTTCTTCGTTGGTTCAGAATATGTGGCCATCGATGGCGGAGGCATCGTCAAAGGACGCGCAACTGAGGACGGAATTGCTGCGAGCGCAGCGCTCATGGTCATCCCGGAGTTCGCACCGCCGTTGGTGCCTGCATTCACTGTCGAGGGAGCGCCCAATCCCCCAACACTACTGCTCCTCTGCTCCACCTCCTGCTGCGGAGTCTCCGCTGCTCTACCTGAACCAGCAGCATAAGCGCCACTGTGCCTATTGTAGTAACTCATTGCCTCGCTCCCTTCCGTCCCCAAACTCCCCGTCCCGGCAGCTGTCGACGTGGTCAACAAAGCCCCCAAAGGTGGTGGAGGGTGCGTCACAGCCGACAGGTATCTCGGCGTCAATGGAGACGGCGACCACCGCGGCAGAATCACGTAACCTTGAGACCCAACGGCAGTTGACGAAGACGCCGACGTGGAGCCCCCGGCCCAGCGCTTGACACGTTGGGCGGCGGCGGATGCACTCGCATAGAGTCCACATCTTTGTATCAAGACAACAACCAGTCGTTTAGTATGCTACGCGGCCTTTTACGCCTTAAAAGCCGTGCGAAATGTTCTACCTTCGTGAGGGAACAAGGCCAGCGTCGGATTGGCTGACAGAGCGCGCTCGCGAGCCCCAGAGGCCGGGAAAAGACTGGCGGAGCTTCGGGACGGCGCTGCAGATGCTCCGACCGGCGCAGAGCGCCTGGGCGGCGTGGCGGGCGTCGAGGAGCGGCCTCTCCATGGGGCCGACGAGGAAGAATCTGCTACGGGATTTAGAACGACATGATAGGGTACTGAACAGGTTTTGATTGGTGGGGATGCATCTATATAGGATCGATTGAGGATGTTCTGAGCCTGTCTACGGTCTCAGAAATCGAGCTCCTTGAGCCCCAGCCACTTGGTCATGTAGAGACACGAGCGCGGAGAGATGACGTTGCCTTCCTGGCACTGGTCGAACACCTGCATTTGTTGTTGTTAGCGATAATGGAAAAGTAGCATGAAATTCGAAGATGCTGACGCACCGGACACACGCCGCATGGCGTCTCCGACAGGTAGTTGAAGGTCGTGATCTGCTGCGAAACCTTGTACTTGACTTCGTGCGACGCCTGCCAGATGGACAACATTGACAACTCACTGTGAGGACCCAAACAGATACAGTAACGTGGTTGACAAACCAGACACCAAACTTACACCAGGAGTGAGACGCACAGAGCGCACTTCCTCAACGCGACCATCGTACATGAGGGTCTGGATGATAGAGCGAATCTCCTCCGGGCCTAGAGCAACCTTGGAGATACCGGAGGCGTGCACCTTGTCCGTGATTGCGGCCAGCGTGCTCATTCCGGAGGCCTTGATCACTTCGTACACGAAGGTGCTGAGCGTGTCAATAAATACGTGGTCGAACTCCTGCTCGTTGTACCACGGGCCGCCTGTAATCTCCGTCGAAGGCACTGCAAACACACAATAGCAGAACCCACCCCGCCTCAAACACTCAGCAACAACGCAGTCATCCAAAAACACTCAACCGCCACATCACCTACCCAAGTCAAACAGCATGTAGAGCTTCTTGTTCTTGCTGCTAATGGACTTGACCGACTTGACCAGACGCCGCGTCTCCAGCAGCCGCAACGTCTTGGTCACGATTTGCTAACAGCGTGGCAGCAAACCACTCGCCGTCAGCTCCACTTCTGCATCTACAATTGCACCCACCCACCGACCCACCTGTGGGATGTTGGTGTGCGTCTTAATGTCCCGGGTCCAGATGCCCTTATTGCCGGCCCGTTCGATCTCCTGTAGCACCAGGCGCTGCTCCAGCCTGCAGTCACATCAACGCACAGCAAGAGCTTCAGTCAGTCTCTCGTCCACCGCCAGCCACTCCACCTCACTGCACATACGTTAGGCCGCGAATCCGCTCCGCCTCCTCAGCGTCCACCAGCCCGTAGGACAGCACGCTGCCCTTCTTGAAGATCTTGATCTTGCCCTCGCCCAGCAGCGCGTTGATGACGTCCGGCAGCTGCTCATAGCCGCCGCCACCGCCCGCCTGGAAGTAGTCGCGCACCTCGGCGTCCGTCACAGGCTCGCGGTAGTTGCGCAGCAGCCCCAGGAACTTGGTCGTGGCGCTGGACGCGCCCTGGGCGTCGCGGCACTCGCACTCGCCATCGTCAACAATAAAGGACTGGCAGCCTATAAGCGAATGGACACACGACCTGTGATTGGCGGAGAGCTCCCATCTGACCTTCTCATTGGACGAAATGGTGTATCTCTGCACGCCAACCAGTCAGAGATGTTTATTGCGACTCTGTTGGGACTAATTGACAAGACGCTATGAAGTTCGCCTACCAGGTATGTGTGTTGATGGCTCTGCGAACACGAAGGGACGTGCAGTACTGATGCTAACGATGTGCGGTGTGACTGCAGTTCCAGCACCTGTGCGGCAGCGTCTACTCGCAGGGCAACGTGGTCTTCACGCCCGATGGCAACTCGGTGCTGAGCCCCGTGGGCAACCGCATCACGCAGTTCGACCTCGTCAAGTGCGTTCGTCCTGCCATTGCAATAGCCTTTTTCTCATTGTACTAAAACTTTTGTCGGTACGCTTTCATCTGCTGCTTCTTCTTATTGCAGCAACACGTCCCGGACCTTCTCGTTTGAAGCGCGCAAGAACGTGGAGCAGGTTGCCGTCTCTCACGACTCGAGGCTGCTGCTAGCAATCGACGAAGACGGTCGCTCTCTGCTCGTGAACCTGCGTCGCGGGACGGTGCTCTACCGCTTCCACTTCAAGCAGCCTGTGCGTGCGCTGAGCTTCAGCCCCGACGACAAGTTCATTGCCGTGGCAGTGGGCAACAAGGTGCAGCTCTGGCGGACTCCTGGCCTGGTGCGCGAGTTTGCACCCTTTGTGCTGCACCGCACCTATTCCGGCCACTACGCAGACGTGGTGAGCGTGTCGTGGTCGCACGACTCCAAGTTCTTTGTCACGGGCGCTGAGGACCTCTCGTCGCGCGTGTTCTCGGTGAAGGGCTACGCGGGCTTCAAGCCGCTGACACTTTCGGGTCACCGCGACGTGGTGGTGGGTGCGTTCTTCGCACAGGACGACAAGTCGATTTTTACGGTAGCACGTGATGGTGGTGCTTACGAGTGGAAGTACAAGCTGCCGGATGTAGAGACCGCCACCTCGGACGAGAGTGAGGAGGAGGAGAAGGACGATGAGGAGGAGGAGGACGATGAGGAGGAGGAGGAAGACGAGGAGAAGGAAGAGAAGAAGGAAGATGAAGCCGAAAGCAAAAACAAAGATGACAGCGAAACTGAAAGTGAAAACGACGAGGAAGCAGCAGGCAAGACGCGCAAGCGAAAGCTGTCAGAAGACCAGGAGCCTATTCCGGAGATCGCGCGTGCCACGAAATGGTACACTTGCCAAAAGCACGTGTTCAAGATGGACTACGCCAAGGTGCTATGCTGCACCTTCCACTCTTCCACAGGTACGCTGGTTGCTGGCTTCGGCAATGGCACGTTCGGTCTGTACGAGCTGCCTTCTTTCGTGAACATCCACACATTGAGCGTCACACAAAACCAGCTGGAGACCGTTGCAGTAAATGCTTCTGGCGAGTGGCTGGCTTTCGCGTCGCGCAAACTCGGTCAACTGCTGGTGTGGGAGTGGCGCTCGGAGACGTACGTGCTGAAGCAGCAGGGTCACTACTTTGACCTGAACACTGCAAGTTACTCGCCGGATGGGAGACTGCTGGCCACAGGTGCTGATGACGCCAAGCTCAAGCTTTGGGACACGAACAGCGGCTTCTGCTACGTGACCTTCACTGAGCACTCGGCCCCTGTCACGGCTGTGCAGTTCGCTCCCTCCGGCCAAGCTGTTGTGAGTGCATCCCTAGACGGCACTGTGCGTGCATTTGACTTGAACCGCTACAAGAACTTCCGTGTGCTTACCACACCCGAGCCCGTGCAGTTCCTGTCGCTGGCCCTGGACCCGAGTGGTCAGGTCGTGTGTGCCGGATCAATGGACCCGTTCAATGTGTACGTGTGGTCTCTGCAGACTGGCCGGCTCACGGAAGTCCTCAGTGGCCACACTGGTCCCGTGACTTCGCTGTCGTTTTCACCTTCGTCTTCCGCAGAGCCTATCCTGGCATCTGCTTCGTGGGACCACACGGTTCGCCTTTGGAACCTCTTTGCGAGCAAGAAGAGCTTCATTGAGCCGCTTGCGCACCCGACTGATGTGCTAAGCGTGGCCTTCCGTCCTGATGGCAAACAGCTCGCATCCACTACGCTCAACGGTGCGATTAACATTTGGAACGTTAAGGACGGTGATCAAGTCGGCACCATTGATGGCAAGCGTGATATTGCTGGCGGTCGCAAGGAAGGTGACCACATGACCGCAGCCAACAACGCCATGTCGAAGCATTTCACGAGTATTTGCTACTCGGCTGATGGTTCACTTCTTCTTGCGGGTGGACGCTCCAAGTTCGTGTGCATCTACGCAGCGGGACAGCACATTCTACTGAAGAAGTTCCAGATCTCGCACAACTTGTCACTGGACGGTATCCTGGACGAGCTTAACAGCAAGAATGTCACAGAAAGCGGTCTTAGCAAGGGTGAGCTGGATGCTCACCTGGACGACTCGGAGTTATCCGGCAGAAACCCCGGAGCTAACCTTGTGGGTGCTAAACGCGCTGTTGACGGGTAGCCGCCGGAAGAACATGGAGGTTCTGTCCAAGGCCGTGCTGTTTTCTCCCACAGGCCGTGCTTGGGCTGCTGCAACCACAGAAGGTCTGCTCATATATGGTCTGGATGAGAGTTTGTCCTTCGACCCCTTTGAGCTGGACGAAGACATTACACCTGACAGTATTACGGAGACGCTGGCACGCAAGGAGTACGCCCGTGCTTTGGTCATGGCGCTGCATCTGAACGAGGAGCCATTGATTGCCCGATGCATTGAGGGTGTTCCCCTCGCAAATATCCCGCTTGTGGCTCAGACCCTTCGCGGTGAGATTTACCTTCAGCGTCTTCTGCAGCTCCTGGCCAAGCGGCTGGAGCGTAGCCCGCACCTTGAGTTTTACCTACAGTGGAGTCTCGCTATACTTAACACGCACGGTCAGACGCTACGTGACGATCCTGCCAGCAGCAGCACTTGCCGACGCTGCGTTCGCTACAGAAGAGTATCGCACGTCACCTGCACGACCTTGCCAAGATGTACGTTGCTCTTTTATCTTCTGCAGCTGCTAGTTGTTGCACTGTGCTTTGACTGACATTTGATGTTATGGTTGCAGTTGCGATGATAACCAGTTTACGCTCAGCTATCTCAAGAACATCAGCAAGATGCAGCAAACCCAATAGAGCGAGCTAGATGGCAGTGCGCCGAATGGAATGCTAGCCGTTCTTGTAAAAGTCTACGACTTGAGCGCTGCCTGTCGTGATGACAAGAAACGCATGGGCTCGTGGTACTAATAAATAGACTCATGTGTGTGCTTCTTGTGCTTCTTCACTTCATTACACTACGCGGCAGGTTTGTCTTGTGACTTTCCATTAGTCTTCTCACTTACTTTACCGTCATCGTTTGATTCGACGCTTGGAGTCCACATTTTGATGTCGCGATTGGAGCCCGACGCTAGCAGCGCGAGTTGAATGGCCTGCAAGGGCTAGCACAGGGTGCTCGTGGCCGGTCAAAATACTGCAAACCTCCTGCGATCCGACATCCCACATGAAGATGCGGTTGTCTTCAGACCCGCAAGCAACCACTGCCAGCTTGTTCCACTGCTGCTCCAAGAAGGCACACTGCATGCCAAACTTGCGGTTAATGTGGCCGGTGTACGAGCGCACACATATATCGCGCATGTGATCCCACAGACGCACTGTGCCATCCAGCGTCGAGCTAAGCACGTAGCGGCCATTCGGTGTGAACCGAGCGCTACCCACTGGCGCTGCCGGCTCCGTGATGATCGTACGCAGACATTTCTGCGAAGCCACGTCCCAAACACGTACGAGACCATCGTAGCTGCCTGTGACCAGCAACGACCCGTCCGTCGGATGGAAGCGTACACTCACCACAGGCTCTTGATGGGCCCCGATGGTCACCACACTGCGTCCACTGCGCACGTCCCAGAGCCTCACAGTCTCGTCATGCGAGCCCGTGGCCACCAACGACCCCTGCGGGTTGAAGGCCACGCAGCCCACAAAGCCCTTGTGGGACTCCGCAGGCGGCTCCGGACGCCACCACGGCGCCATTTTCAGCGCCATCAACCAGTCCCAGCGAGGCACCAGAGCCCTCCAGCAGAGACAGCGGCGTGGTGAGTGCTGCGTCCAGACTCTTGTGCGCGACGCCCAAGGTCAGCAGCGTCTTGGCGTACTCCACGTCCCAAATCCTGGTCGTCCGGTCGTCCGAAGCCGACGCCACGTAGCGCGAATCAGCGGACCAACTGGCCTCCGACACACCTGCTTCATGGCCGAATAAAGCCGCGCTCGGGTCGTCTCCAGCGCGTCATTAGCCGTCAACCGCCAGATTTTAACCGAGGAATCGGCCGCTGCGTGACACAAAACCAGCGAAAAGGTGAGCGTTTGCATGGATTATAATGGCGGGACGAGGCGACGGACACACAGGAGGAGGCCAGGAGCTGTCCGCTAGACGAGAAGGAGAGGCTGGAGATGGGCTTCACGTGCGCGGCCAGCGTCTGGCGCTCGCGCCATCCAGGAGCCGCAGTCATGGCGCTAATGACTATTTGACACCTAACTGCTATAATAACAGGCGGGGGTCGTTAAGAACAGGACAGGAAGCTGTGGATTGAGTGCATGGGTAGATCGATGCGTCACGACTGCTCTGCTTGTCATCTACTTGGGTGGCTGCTGAGGTGTGGCGTTCTGCTGGAAGTTGACGCTGTACGAGCCCGTGGCGGGGTCCTGCACCATCTGGAAGTTGTCGGTGCTGAGCCCGAACTTGCCCAGGATGGTGTTGCCGAAGCCCTTGAGCTTGTCCAGCATCTCGGCCTTCATCTTCTCCTGCCGCTCGTGCACAATCTTCTGCAACCTGTCGTGGCCAGTCACCGCCGTGCGCACGGTCGGGTCGATCTTCAGCACCGCGTCATAGTCCGCCAGCGCCTCCTCCAGCTTGTCCAACTTCTCCAACGCCTCGGCCCGCCGCAGCAGCGCCTTCACATAGGTCGGCGACAGAGTCACCGCTTGCGTGCAGTCGTCCACCGACTCCTCCGTCCGCCCGAGCCGCAGCAGACACGCCGCTCGGTTGCTAAAGTACACCGCCTGCCTCATCATCATTAACAACACGATCAGTCTCAACAGTCTCTCAGAGTTGTACGTTGACCTTCCACCACTGCAAACTCGCACCCGATTGTACGCGTACTCGTCCTCCGCCGGACAGAGCTTCAACGCCGTCGTGTAGCACTCGATGGCGTCCAGATAGCCGCCCTGGCCGAAGAACTTGTTGCCTAGCTCTTTAGCTTTGGACGCCTTCTTGACGCGGGTACTGCTCGCCTCTTCCTCCTCGTCCACGCTCAGCACCAGGCGCTGCAGCTGCTGCTCGAGTGTCTGCTCCTCCTTCTCCTCGACCTCCTGCTGCTGCTCGGCGCTCGTGCGGTGACTCACAGGAAGTGCGTCTGCTCCTCCAGCACCTCGAAGCGAGATTCCTCCGCCATCGTTTTCGTATTATACTATGGCTTCGAGAAGCACGTATCAATAAACTACTACTACTGTAAATATACTGTAAATATACGCTGTGGCGTATACACGAATAGGTATACGAATCTCAACATGGATACATTGTATTGTTTTGGCTCACTTGTCTTCAACTAAAATGAACAAAGTCCTTATTAGCATCACGTCTCTTCAAGCTCAGGTCTTCGTTGTGCCGAGTTCACCATGCAGAAGCTCACGAATGTCGAGTCCCAGCGCATGATGGCGGTCATGGGCGATCTGCTCGACCGCCTCAACTACCTCACGTACGTGCCGCTGGATCCGCAGCCGACGCTACTGGATGCACTTCGAGAAAGTCGCTGCCTCAATTCTGCCGAGCTGCTGCGAGAGCATTGGCGATGGGAGCAGCTTTTCTTACAAGCGGTACAGGCCATGGACAGTCGCCAAGACGATATTGCCGACCAGGTTCGCGTGACGGCGCGTGCGCTGTGTCGAGACCTGCGAGAGAACCCTGTGGCGGTGGAGGTGCTGTACCATAAAGGCACGACGGCGCACGATCGGTCTGAAGACCTGCAAATGCTGGTGAAGGCGCTGTCGGAGCTAACAGATCTCACGCACGCTCAACTAGACAAAACATTGGAAGATGCCAAGTCCAAGAAGGAGCTCATGGCGGTGGCTGAAAGCCGCATGAAGCAGGCCGAGGACGAACGCCTCGCCATTCGAGAGAAGCTTACAGAAATGCGGAAGACGAAGGAGGAAGAGGTGGCGCTGCTGGATGCTCAAGTGCAGAAGCTTCGAAACGAACTGCATACGATCAATCAGGTACGGGCGGGTTTGGCAATAGAGAGAGAGTTGCTCGGGTAGAGAGACTAGAAGACCGAGATGGCGCTTACGAAGATGTTGTTGGTGCACGAGCAGACCGCCTCGCATGAGCTCATGATGATTGATACGGATCTCAAGGAAGCCCAGGCCAAGGCACATGACCAGCACTCGGAGGAGATGAAGTCGCTGCTGGACCAAGCCTCAGCGTTGGAATTGAAGGCCGCCAAGATGGCTCAGGAGCACCAGGAAGAGGAGGACGGTCTTCGCAAGAAAAAGTGCAAGATGGCCGCTGAGGTCGCGGCTGTGGTGGAGAAATTCGATACCGAGATGGAGGTCACGGAGGCGGAGTTGCGTGTGTTGGAAGAGACTTTCAAGAACGAGCGCGAGCAGTGTGAGCAGCTCAACGAGCACTTTCTCAAGGTGCGTCCCTGTCCACACTGGCGGATCGTGATTCTACTAGGGCATTCACACCTGTTGTTTTCTGTGCGATACAGATCGACGAAGAGCAGTCTCGGATCGACGCCGAGGAGCGCGTGCTAGAGGAAATTCGCGCTCGCGAGCGTGAAAAGCAGCAGGTCCGTCGCAATGCTCGGTCTCGCATTAATGCAAGTTGTTGCCACAACTCACCTTTTTATCGTGTAGATGATCTACAATGCCGCCACTCGCATCCAAAAGTGTATCGTGGCGTGCTGGCTCGCCGAGAATACGCCAAGATGGTGGCCAAGAACAAGAAAGGAGGCGGCGGCAAGAAGGGTAAGAAGAGCAAGAAGAAGTGAATACCTTATTGCACTCTTCTTGATGGACTCGTGTTGGGAGCTCAAGCACACGCAGCACCTTACCGGATCATCTGCGGCACAATACTCTCTGGATGCTTGCTCCTCTCGCTTCCAGTTGCACAAATAGAGACCACATACTATTCGTGCAGTATTTTGTCCCAAACCTTTGGGAACTGGGGTGCTCGAACCTCTACGACACGATCATCACTCCCAAAGCGTGGCATTGGCGTTACCGATGAAGATTCATCGCAGGCAGCTTTTGAGCTGTCGGAGACCAGGATACATGCTACGACTCTCTGCACGAACAGCAAATGTGGTGCGGAAGGTATCATGACGATCAATGATCGTCGATTGTATCCGCAGTCATGCCGGTGTCAGGCGTATCTATGCCGGTGCTAGTCGACGGTAGCACATAGAGGTGCACGACTTGCTCCTAGTTCACCTAGATGAAAATCAGCAGCGTCTTGGCTGTCCATGGTGAAACTTTTCATGGCAACAAATTCGAGGAACTGGGTACAGCTCGCGATCCCGGCGCCGCACGTCTATCTGTGCTGTGATTTTCGGCCCCGCCGACATCGTCTCATCTCTCATTCTCCAACAAGCCAAGCGCCAAGCACATCAAGCTTACCGGTACCTCGTTCCCGACTGCTTCGATATGCGAGCAGCTTTACTCCTGCTTCTCGGGCTCCCAGCCTTCGTGGCGAGCCAAGAGAACACCCCAGCCCCCACTTCAACGCCAACGCCGGACGACCCGATTGCGGGCGGGCTGACCGATACCGAGGTAACCGACCAGAACACGCAAATGTTGGCAAATGCACTTTCCGCCGGCAACTATTCGAACTATGTGGGCGATACGCGAGTGTGCTACTCGGAGGTGCAGGCGCTGCAAACTCAAGTAGTGGCGGGTACGAACTACTACTTCCAGATCACGGGCTGCGACGTCACGGGATCCGTCTCCGGTGGAGCTTGTTCTGCCGAAACGCTACAGACATGCTCGCTGGTGGAGTACCAAGTGGTGGTGTTCGAACAGACTTGGACGGACACGCTTGAGGTGACACGCATCACGATGGTGGGCGAACCTGCGACCGAGGAGCCGATCGCTGGTGGGTGGAGTACTATCACTGTGACTGACGAGAACACACAGCTGCTGGCTAGCGCTCTCAGTACCGGCAACTACTTGGAAGCTGTGGGAGACATACGTATATGCTACTCGGAGGTGACGGCTGTAGAGTCACAAGTTGTGGACGGCACAAACTACCGCTTTAACATCTCTGGGTGCGATGTGACAGGATCGAGCTCGAATGGAGCTTGCTCATCTGACACGCTATCGAGCTGCACGCTTGCAGAGTATATGGTGGGATTTTACGATAGTTGGGAGGGCGAACTTGAGGTGACAAGCATCGCGAAGGTTTCTAGCGGCACCACCACACAGCCTGGCACCCCCCACCGACTTCTCTTCCGGGTGGGTGGAGCTATGTCGATGTGACGGATGAAAACACGCAGATACTGGCGAATGCACTGAGTGATGGAAACTACTCCGAGTCCGCAGGAGATACGCGTGTGTGCTACACGGAGGTGAATGCAGTGGAGCAGCAGGTGGTGGCAGGTATGAATTATCAATTCTACTTCACTGGCTGCGTGGTAACCGGATCAAACTCAGAAGGGGCCTGCTCTACGGAAACGCTATCGACTTGCACACTAGAGGACATTGTGGTGGACGTATTTGCGAGTTTAGATGGCACCTTTGAGGTCACCGGCTTTACATTTGATGGGCATACTACGACGGCTCCTGTGACAGCAGCTCCCGCGACAACGGCTCCCGTGACATCTATCCCTGGGGGCTGGAATTCTGCCAGTGTGACGGATGAATACAAACAATTGCTGGCGGATGCACTCAGCGTCGGTAGCTATTCCGAATCTGTTGGAGACACACGAGTTTGCTACACGGAAGTGTTGACTCTCGAGGAGCAAGTGGTCGCCGGCTTCAACTACCGTTTTCACGTCACTGGCTGCGACGTGACAGGATCAAACTCTGAAGGAGCCTGCTCCTCCGAGGTGCTGAAGTCATGCACTGTAGCTCAATATGTCGTGGAAGTGTTCGTACAGAGCTGGACGAACACACTCGAAGTGACAAGTATCACGCTGGTGGACAGCGGTAGCAACAGTACTACCACAACGCCTGAGACCGCGATGCCCACAACCACAGCACCCGTCACAGGTGTTCCTGGTGGGTGGACTACTGGCGAGGTGACGGATGACAACACAGGATTGTTGTCGGAAGCCTTAACCGATGGGAACTACTCCACCTCCGTTGGGGACATGCGCGTGTGCTACACCGAGGTGTCTGCAGTGGAGTCCCAAGTCGTTGCCGGCGTTAACTATCGCTTCCACATCACCGGCTGTGATGTGATGGGCTTTGATTCGGAAGGAGTCTGCTCCTCCGAAACGCTAAGGACATGCGCGCTGGCGGAGTATGTGGTGCAGGTGTTCTATCAAAGCTGGACGAACATAGTTGAGGTGACAAGTATCACGTTGGTGGACAGCGGTAGCACCACCGCAGCGCCGGAGACCGCAAATCCGGTAACGACGGCTCCTTCGACAACGGCCCCTGTGTCAACAATTCCTGTGACTTCATCTCCTGTGACGACCGCACCTGTCACGACTTTCCCTGTGACCACGGGACTCAAGACTTCGTGTTAAGCTGCACGTTCATATGCGATTTCTGACCTTGAGTGGTTTTCGTCGCTTGGACAACTTCTATGGTGCTGGGGTATCCAGCTCAAGGAAGCACCTAAAGCATTTCAATTGAACCTCTGTTTACATTCGTGTAAAGTTTCTTAAATCGAATTCATGCCTTCGGGTCGGATCAGTCATCCGTTGTGCAACCTCTCCGATTGAGGTTTCAAAACGTCGTCCTTATGGTCGTGAGTGCATCGCAGAATCCCAGCGACGTTATGAACTTGTAGCAACCGATATGCAGAGCCATTGCAAAAATACGTCGGAAACATGATCCCATGCCGTCCTGTTAGCTTAGAACGCAAATGAAGACAGTTCTCACGAGACTTCTCCAGTGTAGCAGTTTGGAAACGAGAACAAACAGCGACCGAGCGCAGCAACCGAAGCCAGGAATTAGCCGTTTACAGAGTTTACAACAATACTCAAAGTATTATGTCTGGGGTTGGCACGATTAAATATTAAGTTAATCGTGCCAAACCCAGACAGACCCAATATTTCGTTCGCACGATAGAATTGGCATTACCAGCGGCGGGTTGCTGGGTTGAGGTCAGAATTGCAGCTGTGTGTTGATTGTGGCTGCTGACTCAGCAGTGCTGAGTGAAAATTGCATTCGCGAGTGCGACTTCAATACCTTACGAACAGGCAAAATGCGTAATGCACTTATACGAGCTGGAGCTGCTCGTCGAGCTACGCTAGAAGGACAAGTTTTTTTCTCAAAATCAACCTTTGTGTACTCGCGATTCGGACGACCATTGACCAACCAACATGTTCTCGGAAGCCATACCGCCGTTGCATTACTTGTGGACGGTCTCAAATAGCACACACACAGCTTGCTCCCGCGGAAAGATGCAAACCAGTGCACGGCACAGCGAGTTGTGGGGTTACTCCAGCTGGACTTCTGTTCGATTCGCCGCAAGTTACTAACCTCTCTGGAGCCACGCCTATCTGTGCTGGGTTTTGACCCCGCCGACATTGCCTCCGTCTCATCTCTCATTCTCCAACAAGCCAAGCGCCAAGCACATCAAGCTTACCGGTACCTCGCTTCCCGACTGCTACGATATGCGAGCGGCTTTACTCCTGCTTCTTGGGCTCCCAGCCTTCGTGGCCAGCCAGGAGGACACCCCAGCCCCCACTTCAACGCCAACGCCGTACGACCCGATTGCGGGCGGGCTGACTGATACCGAGGTAACCGACCAAAACACGCAAATGTTGGCAAATGCACTTTCCGCCGGCAACTATTCGAACTCTGTGGGCGATACGCGAGTGTGCTACTCGGAGGTGCAGGCGCTGCAAACTCAAGTAGTGGCGGGTACGAACTACTACTTCCAGATCACGGGCTGCGACGTCACGGGTTCCGTCTCCGATGGAGCTTGTTCTGCCGAAACGCTACGGTCATGTTCGCTGGCGGAGTACCAAGTGGTGGTGTTCGAACAGACTTGGACGGACACACTTGAGGTGACACGCATCACAACGACGACCACTATTTCTCCGGTCGATGACCCTGTGACCGATGAGCCAATTGACGGCGGGTGGAGCAATAATGCCAACGTGACGGATGAGAACGAGCAAGTGCTGGCGGATGCGCTCGGCGTCGGTAGCTATTCCGAATCTGTTGGAGACACACGAGTTTGCTACACGGAAATGTTGACTCTCGAGGAGCAAGTGGTCGCCGGCTTCAACTACCGTTTTCACATTACTGGCTGCGACGTGACAGGATCAAACTCTGAAGGAGCCTGCTCTTCCGAGGTGCTGAAGTCATGCACTGTAGCTCAATATGTCGTGGAAGTGTTCGTACAGAGCTGGACGAACACACTCGAAGTGACAAGTATCACGCTGGTGGACAGCGGTAGCAACAGTACTACCACAACGCCTGAGACCGCGATGCCCATAACCACAGCACCCGTCACAGGTGTTCCTGGTGGGTGGACTACTGGCGAGGTGACGGATGACAACACAGGATTGTTGTCGGAAGCCTTAACCGATGGGAACTACTCCACCTCCGTTGGGGACATGCGCGTGTGCTACACCGAGGTGTCTGCAGTGGAGTCCCAAGTCGTTGCCGGCGTTAACTATCGCTTCCACATCACCGGCTGTGATGTGATGGGCTTTGATTCGGAAGGAGTCTGCTCCTCCGAAACGCTAAGGACATGCGCGCTGGCGGAGTATGTGGTGCAGGTGTTCTATCAGAGCTGGACGAACACAGTTGAGGTGACAAGTATCACGCTGGTACACAGCAGCAGCGACAGTACTACCACGGAGCCTGAGACCATGAGAACCGTCACGACTTCCGTGACTACAGGGCTCGAGACCTCGATGCTTAAGACTACTGAGACCGGTGCAAGCGAAAGCACACAAGAACGACAAGTGCATACTGCGTGCTAAGCCGCAACCTTAAGGGCTACCGCTGATGCTGATCTGGTCTTTATGGAACGACTCAGTTCATTTCTTCTCAGTTTTGGTGGCTCAATCGAACTTCTCTTTTCATTAGGATAGCGCTCAAAGGGTGCTTTCCCGTGATTCTGATAGCAAACACGAGCAGAATGGAAGGAAAAGTATTTCATTACTACGAGATAAGCATGCAACTTGCATATTTCCTTGCGTACACAACACCTCGGTTCGCCT
This sequence comes from Phytophthora constricta, assembly GCA_011947335.1. Taxonomy (NCBI): domain Eukaryota; phylum Oomycota; class Peronosporomycetes; order Peronosporales; family Peronosporaceae; genus Phytophthora; species Phytophthora constricta. Next base: position 74,776 of record JAAVTI010001270.1, on the reverse strand, counting down.
AAGCCCCGAAGGTCCTTATCACACGACATTTGTTCGACTACTGTAACTTTCGTGGAGGTTGCTCCTTATAATCTCGAGCTTCATTTCCTTTTAAGCTGCAGTGGGCTAGATAGCCACCATCGTTACGCAGCTGCCGTCCTACACACTAAAGCCGATAAACTCATTGCAGTGCATTAGCATTAAAGCTGAAGCGAATGAGTCATTCGCTTCAGCTTCATTCGGAATGACGTTGGAACTCGCCAACATCAACGTTCGCCCCCATCTTATCGCATTGCCCAGCTGGATCTGCGACTTGGTCGTCAGTCTCATAAAAGCCAGCTAGGACACAGAGCGTCTCAGGCATAGTGAAATCAAGTGAAACATGCGCTCCGTTCTCGCTCTCTTCCTCGCGCTCCCCGCCTTGGCGGCCGCCTCTGACGTGGTGTCCGTGGGCACCACCGGCGGTTGGCACTCGGCCCAAGTGACGGACGAGAACACGCAGGTGCTGGACGACGCGCTGACCGGCGGCACGTACGCCAAGGCCGTGGGCGACACGCGCGTGTGCTACAAGGAGGTGACGGCCGTGGAGTCGCAGGTGGTGGCCGGCACCAACTACCGCTTCCACCTTAGTGGCTGCGACGTCACGGACTCGGACGGCGCCTGCGAGGCCGACACGCTCTCCAGCTGCGCGCTGGCCGACTACGTGGTGCAGGTTTTCTACCAGAGCTGGACCAGCACGCTCAAGGTGACCAGCATCTCCAAGGAGAGCAGCACAATGAGCAGCGCCAGCGCCAGTGCCAGTGACGAGGTGGGACAGGCCGCCGACCGTACGTGATTGAGTCGACTTTCTAGTTCTCCTTGGACATGCAGAGCTTTAAGCTAAAGGCAATGAACCTCCCTCCCTTTCGTGTTTCTAATGTGTGGCTCTCTCTGTCTGCTGCTTGCTTGTCCATGTAGTTGATGACTTTGTGGAGTTGAAGGCTGCAGAGCTCTCGGACGATGAGAAGCAGCTTATTGACGCGTGGATAGCCGCGAACGCGCTCAACAAATACGGCGACGAAGCGACGCAGATGTATGTGGGAGGCACGCCGCTGTTTGATGAGAACACGGGCACGACCAAGGACCGGTTTGACTACATCTTGAGTCGTCACCAGGACCGTCCGTGGCAGGAGACGGAGACGGCGACGCTCTTGGCAGCCTCGGAGCCGGAGTCGGAAACCCTAGGAGGGGCTCCGCGGCGGGAGTCTTCGCCATGCTGGGCGTGTCCACGGTGGTGCTGGCTGGTGTGGCCGTGCTGAAGATGCACCAAGGGCGCCAGGCGAATCGGCTCCGATACAATCCCATCCACAACCGTGAACAGTGAAGCGAGAAGCGATTGTGTTGACGGAGGAACCGAGAAAAGGGCATCGCATGTTTGCAAGTGTGTGCGTGTGTGCATGAACTTCAAAGAATCCATGAGCGGTTGCTCGATTCTTGTCGACTCGTGATTGTTCTTAGCCGATGCTGTTCAGTTGAAGCTGTCTAAGCTGTCTTCATATCAAGGAAACGTGAGTTATTCATGCAAGCCATAATGCCTCAAACCAGACAACATGATAGCATGGACAGCTAGTTATCCACCGAGGCTCCAACGGCTAAGCTTCACTAGCTACACTTGCAATCGACGAATGCAGACCACAACGGGTTGCGACTTCATGACAGCAGGCGATGAGGAAGGCTCTGCCATGAGGACACCAGCGTAAAGTGTGCCGAGCTAATGGTGCAACTCGTTTGAAATCGTTTGCAGTAATACTCAGCAGAGGACTGGATGAAGTCCAGGTCGTAGCAAAGAGTCGATGCTGCGTGTATCGGCGCCTGTCCGCGAAGAGACGCTCCAGTCTCCAGTCTGCCTTGATCTCGCCACATTCACAAGATCCCAGCACACGACCAGCTAGAACATCGACCTGCTTGTAACAAGGTCGGTTGATTGTCACTTCGGCTTCTGCACTGGTCCTTCAGAAGCAGAACCGACACTGGACTCGCCCATGAACGCGGCAGTGCACAAGCCTTGCAATGGGGACTCGAGCAGTGATGCCACCAATGCCACGACTGTACAACATGTAGCTCAAGAACCTTGTGCTGGTGATGACGCCAGGTCCAGTCTCTTCTTGCATAGCGGGTCTCTGGAGATTGACGCTGAAGCGATGGCGACGGCCTGGACGTATGTGTCATTGACTCAGGAAATAGTTCAAGTGGCGCTGGATGCCGTGCGCTACCGACAGAACTACGCTCGAGGTGTGACCTCACGACTCTGCTTGCACTACATTAACAGCATTCGTCGGCGTCTGGGCACTGACAGTATCACGAGCTACCTCTTCTCCGTCGATGGCTGCGAAGGCTCAGAGATCGTGCCGTCGGGTCGATGTGATATTTACTACTGTCAGCCCTACACGTACGAGCTGCAGATTGCACAGAAAGCAGTGGGGAGCGATGTGTTCACTGTGCAATCCATTTACAAGACACTTACGCAGAAGTCGTTGACAGAGCTCCGGGAAGACAGCAACTTGGATTTCACGACGGCCTCAGAAGGATCGGGGTGACAGAACCCGCGGGGTTTATCCAAGAAACGGATCCTGCTAAGATCGTGCAGTCTGTACTGAATGAGGCTGGAGTGCCTAGGTCTACTGCTACCGAGGAAAAACCTGGAGAGAAGCCAATTGCTTTGGAAAGTGAAGTGAAATATGCCGGGACCTGGGAGTCTGATGGAGTACAGGAGTCGTCACTAAGCCGTTGCCTCTCCATATCCAGCGAATGTCCATGGCTGAGTCTTCACCAGAGCAGTCGAGCGGAGCTGCTGGGCCGAGATATATTGCAATCATAGGAATTGTCACGGTGGCGATTGCTGTAATTGCTTTCGCGGTAGCGGTTGCCGTGGGTCGATGGCGCGCCCGAGTAAAAGCACGAGAACGTGCTTTAAGTCAGCAGTATCCACCTCTTCGTGTAACACTCATGACCAGCGAGAACACGATCTCCATGACGAGCAGGGATAGTATCGCTGTTGACACCACGCCAACCTGCGACAAGATAGACCTTGCAGGCCATCACTAAGCATATGTGTTAAAGGATTAATATACTTGCAACAGTTGACCTCTTACAATCCAGCAACTGCTGCGCGGATACTGCTCAGCAGATCCAAGTGCTCCACAGGCGATGGCTTAGCCTTAACTTTTGAGATGTCGTTCCTGAATAATATTCTACCGAGAGCATCGTCACAAGCGTCACTGCTGGAAGCCTCGGCGCGGTTTGAGACGTTCATGAATACGTGGCGAATTCCCGGTGCAGCTGAAAAATATATATGGAGGAAGATTGGAATCGATGGTGGCGGTGAGATGTTCGTCTCGCTGTTGGTCGTAGCATCGCTATCTTGTTGCTTAGGTCGTGCCAGCTGGACTCGAACGGCGAGGTGCTCACTTAATCGACACAGCAGCGAGCCATCAATCTCATCGCCCAACGCATTAACCGGTTGACACGAACCATCGCGAATTTTACCATTTGCATCCCATTGTCGTTGGATGGTTCCGCTACTGGCATCAAACAGAAGACCATTTCCGTCAGAAGTCGTTGAGATGAGAGTCTTGCCACTCGGGTAGGCGTTCAAAAATCCAACCCCGGCAGGATCGAAGCTCAACGCAAGTTGGCCATCTTTATGAGCTGCGTATACTCGAAAGCCACTCCGGTCCGGCGAAGTCTCGAAGTCCACGCTGACCGCTACATTACCGGCAGGCCACTTAGCAATTGCTGAACCGTCTTGGCGAACCTGAATCGCAGTCACAGTGCTGTTCGGGTAGACGACAACATATTCTTCGTCCTGCCGAAATGGCTGAGTTGTCTCCGAGCCTTCACGGAGCGATGACGGTGCCGGTAAATTAGCCTTTGTGCGTAGCTTGGACTTGCCATGACCGAGTGACTGCGATAGAAGCTTTTTCTTCTTCTTGAGAAAGCTTTCGTCATCGAACGTTGGCAGCATTAGCACTGAGTTTAATAGAGCCGAAGTGCCCCCACTTTTCACACCCATCTTCACCACAGAGGATAGTGAATTGGTGACCAATTCTTCCTTTTGCATCTTTATCGGTTCGTCCTCGGCCTTTATTGCCATTAGGGTGCTTTCTTCGGTACCCGTGGTGCTAGATATCTCCAACGGGTGGATCATTGATAATCCTTCGTTGTTTTCCAATTGGTTTTCAGACGTCATCGAGGCCCCGTTGCAATCGACAGGGATAAAATCCTGAACCGGGAAAGAACGCATAAAATCCTCTGCAGCAATCTACACATTTGCAGCACAGATGACAGCTGAAAATGAAGTTTAGCTCTATACAACAAAATGCCCCAAACAAACCTGCTGCTTAGACTTAGACGGCTGCAACGGAGCTGAAGCTAGTGCCGGGGATTCAAAAATGCTAGGTGATTCTGCCCAATATGTTACGTGTACGAACCAAGGTCAGTGTCTTCGTTTTACAGCCGAGTTGTCGAAGTGTGCCAGTCAGTTCTTACCTTCAGACCGCCCAGACAAGGAAAACAGCGAGCAATCCGTCGCGCCAGAGTCTAATGTATCCTCTCTTCGGCATGACGGGCCCCAACACGGAGCTCTTCCGTGATGACGACGGTATCGATGCGTTGCAACCACGGTAGCACCTTCAGAATCGATAAACTGCCACATATGCGTGTCAACCACCTACGTTGAACATCGTACCAAGAGAAGTGTAATGGAGGTGATCTTGACTCACACGTAATCGCTTCGTTCAGCACACGGGTTTGGATGGATAACGAGTGTCTGTAGCTCAGTGAGCTGCTGCAGATGCGCTAGTTGAGCTCTTTCAATGCGATTATCTCGCAGCCAGAGTTCCTCAAGACAGCCCAGTCCCGAGATCCAGCTCAAGTCAGCAATCTTATTGCTCGAGCACTTGAGTACCAACAGCTTCCGGAGTGACGCTAGCTCTTGCAGACTCTCGACCTCGTTATACGAGATATCGAGACTGAGTAGCTCCGGCATCTGCAGAAAACAATAGATTTCTCAGCACTTTACACACTCTAATATATATATTTTTTAACTATTGATTCAATTAAGCGGAAGAGTGGACGCACCTGCTCTAGGCCGTTCAAGCAGCGGAGGCTATTAAACTGAAAAGCACAAAACATTGTTAATAAAACAGCTCACACGACTTGAGCACTTCTCGCACCCACCGACACATTCAGGTACTGCGCAGTCGGCAGAACTCTCCCAATGTCCTCCAGACTCGAAAGCTGCTCATCCGCCACAATCAGCTGCCGCTCGGCTGCATTCTCCACTCGCATCGCTTCAACAACAGCAACAATACCGAAAAGGCGTTTCAAACACTCTTTAATGACACTACCATCCCGATTCAGTGACTCCTCAAATAACACCACCAAGTCTGCCACTAAAATTCACTAAAGCAACAAATTCACTTTAGTGCCGGATAGTGAAGCAGAGGACCACCACATTTGAGCGGATCAAACGAGGGAGCAATGAACTTCGGCGGAATGATGGGAGGCGGTGCCCCGGCGGGCGTGCCGCAGCAGCCGTCGCAGCAGTCGCAGCTCATGATGGCCAAGGTGGAGATGGCGTCCTACGCCGATCTGTTCGAGCGGCTCTCGCGCGTGTGCTTCCAGAAGTGCAAGTTCAAGTACAACGACGGCCAGCTGAACGTGGGCGAGATGAGCTGCATCGACCGCTGCTCCGGCAAGTACATGCAGGCCTACAGCTCGCTAGGCGTCAAGATGGCGCAGGTGGAGAAGGAGATCATGGACCAGGCCAACGCCGGCGCCGGCATGCAGGGATAGAGGCGGAGACGCAGCCAGACACACACGACGGAGAGCTAAAAGGTGTTCGGACAAGGAAGACTCGGCACTCGTCTCGCGCACCTGTAGAGCAGACGAGGGAGGACAAGGATGGAAGGTCTAAATAATGGCTTACGTTGTGGGTGGTTGCTAGTGTTGCTTGCTTTGCAGTCGAGCAGAGTGGACGGAGCCAGAGTGAGGCATGGGCCCTGCTGGCTGCTGCGTGGGACGGACGGCGCAGCTGTACGTACGTGCCTCACGTTGCACTCACTCACATGGCGGTCCCGGTCGCTGCTCTCTTCTTTCTATCTACGCGTCCGAGCACGACAAGTTGAAGGGCGTCTCTTACTCTTCGCTAGGTGGTGCTTGTTCACATCGATGCGCTTCCGCTTCCTCGGGAGTCAATAGTTGTGTCGGCTGTAGCCACCCAGACCACCTCCGCCGACTCCTCCGCCGACAGCTGCGGTAGAACTTAAGGGGGTTCCTGCACTTACGCTTGGAGGAACGTACGGTGGTCGTCCACCCGAGTACGTCGCGCCGTCACCTTCTCCTCTGTAGAGCATCCCGGGCGCATACCTTGCTTGGCGCGTGTAGCGACTTCCCTGTGAATCGCCACTGTCCATGCCGGTAGGTGTGCCACCGGAAAGCACGCTGCTACCTGCTGCTGCCATCGCGTTTCGCTGAGGCACTCGCGGCATGCCATACGTCGAAGCTGACGCGACCGTGGCCTGCTGCCGCAAACTGCTGTACACCCCGACGTCCACGACTGGCTGCTGGTTCCTTGCAAACTGTCCGCTTCCACTCCGCTGGCTGCCCGCGGATTTTAGTGGTGGGGTAAATGAAGCTGCTTTCTCTGTTGACTCCGATCGCTCGCATTGCTGCTGTTGGCCGATTCCACCTGGGGTCGATACGGTTAAAGGCATGGTCACGCTCACGTTCACCTGGAAAAATGGGTATTGTAGTGCCTGACTTGACGTTGGTCGCTGATTCGGGTCGAATTTGAGCAGGTCTGTCATGAGCTGAAGCGCTTCTGGACTTGCGTGGGGAATCAATTGGGCCAACGACGTCGGTACGAACTGTGGGAAGCGGTAGTTCATCTGTGCCGCAAGTTTCATTCCCTCAGGCCACGTGCTATGCGTTGGATTGCCCAGTACGGAGCAGATCTTGTATAACTGATCTCCTTCGCTGCTACCGGAAATAGGGGCCGTAACGTGAACATCTCCGCCATGATGCAGCCCATCGCCCACGCGTCAATAGGCGAGTTGTACGTCGTCGAACGAAGTAACACCTCCGGCGCACGGTACCAGCGAGTCGATACATAGTCTGTAAACGGTGGACGCGAGCGGATCTCCCGTGCTAAGCCAAAATCTGCGACTTTGACCGTGTCGCCTTTCACCAGCATGTTCTCCGGCTTGATATCTCTGTGGAAGAAGCTGTGCTTGTGCATGAAGGCGAGCCCCTGCAGCATCTGGTACATGAGGTTGCGTATTTTGGACTCTGAAAGTGCCGGTCTCTCTTCTTCATCGTGTCGTAGAGATTGCACTCCATGTACTCGAAGACGAAGTACAGCTCGTCGTTCTCGCGGATCACCTCCTTGAGCTTGATGATGTTGGGGTGGTTCAGCTTTTCAAAGACTGCAGTGCAATATCAATGTACAATAATAAAAAGTATGAGTCTTAGCGTCTTCTATATCAAAATACAGACAGACAGACGTACATTGACTTCTCGCAGCTGCATGCACTCTTCCCACGAGTAAAACTTTTTCATGCGCTTGACAGCCACCTGTACGGGACGACAGTGTAAAGAAGAAGAAGAAGAAGAAACACCCATGAGTCCACCTCTTAAACTACACATAATAGTCCCAAGGCGCTACGTCTCCTATCGTCACACGCACCACTTCCCCGACTGTCTGTTGACGGCCTTGAGCACGGACCCGTAGGTGCCATCGCCCAGCTGCTTGGTGACCTTGTAGCGATTCATCGGCCTCGCCCCAATTCTGTTCGTCCACACGCTCTCAAGCTTCGTCTGCAGGCAGTCGCCGTTGCACTTTTCCGAGCCCAGAGCGCGAGGACGCCGAAAAAAGGCAAGAAAAGGCTATTTAAAAATGGCTGGGCCGTTTCAAGATCACGGTACCTAAACATGGGTACACTTCTTCATTACTAATACTAGTACATACATTCCTTTGCATCCAAAAGTCGCGGTATCTCAATCAAAAACATTTTCAGATCGTTCCCCAAATGAAGACGTGGAAGCGTTCGGCGCCGGACTGGCGGTCGTGGCGTCCGTGGTGTCCAACTTAGGGCTGAACATCCAGAAGTTCTCGCACTCGAGCGAGGCCTCGAAGCCCGTGCGCGAGCGCCGGCCCTACGTGCGGCGGCCTGTGTGGTGGCTGGGGCTGGCGCTGGTGGCGCTGGGCAGTGTGGGCGACTTTGCAGCCTTTGGCTTCGCAACGCAGTCGCTGGTGGCCGCACTGGGCGGCGGGGCGACGCTCGTGGCGAATGTGGTCACGGCCCAGTGTGTCAATGGCGAGCACTTGTATCTGGTAACAATGTTTTTGACAAAAGTTTTATTTTTATTGTTTTTGTTTTTTACAAAAGTGTTTTGTTGTGATAAAATGTTTTCAACACCAGACGGATGTCGGAGGCGTGCTTTTTGTGATTTTGGGCGTCGTCATCATCGCGTGCATTGCTAAGCCCAATGTGGAGTACCCACTGCCGGAGCTGGAGCTGCGATTCGTGCGGACAGGTGAGCTGAGGAAGGAAGGAATTGACGAGTGAGGAGATTTTGACAGGTCTTGGGGCAGAATTTGTGGTGTACATTGTGTGTGTTGGGCTGTGTGCAGTGAGCATGCTGGCGACCATCAAAGGATCCGTGGCGAACCGACTCAAGAACCAGGTGTACCGGTCTAACCGACGACAAAAGAAGCTCATGAAGGTGCGGACGCAGCTGCAATGTCACTTGGCTGGAGATGATGGAGACTGACGGTATTGTGGTGGCTTAGCAATTCGAGATGCGGGTACAGCGGCTAGAGCAGCGGTTGCTGGATATGGAAGCGAAGCTGGTGCAGATCACGACGATGGCTGTCGCTCCAGGAGGTGGCGCGTCCAGTGCAGCCGGCAGAGACCAGATCCGCGAGATCATGGGCTCGCCCGGCGGCAATGGAGACGACGCTGACGGAGACATGGAAGAGGGCGGTCAAGAGACCCGTGTGCCGTACTATTACGCTATCTGCTCGGGCGTTGTGGGCTCCATCACAGTGTTGCTGGCCAAGTGCTCGGCGATTATGATAGCGCTCACGCTCAAGGGCGAGAATCAGTTCAAGTACGGGCTGACGTACATCTTCCTAGGCGGGATGTTTGTTTGCATTCTGGTGCAGACGCACTTTCTCAACATGGCTACGGCGCTGGGGGATATCATGACTGTGTTCCCCATCTTCCAGGCCTGTTGGATCAGCTTTAGTGTTGTTGGAGGCGCCATCTTCTACCAGAACGACGACGAACCGGTTCCCACGGCGGACAAAGTGTTTTACCCACTTGCACTGCTGTCGATTTCAGTGGGAGTCGGGCTACTGGTGCTGCACGGCTCCTCTAATGCTGCGGATGCCAAAGGAAAAGATAGCAAGATGAGTGCGAAGGTGCGAGGCGGTGGCGTTACCACTGGTTTTGATGACGACGACGACGACGGCGATATTTTGCTAGGTGCAGACGCTTCCATGAGCTCGCCGCTTCTACCAGCAGGCTCACGGGAAGAGGAGGGCTATCTGCATCTTACCGCCTAGGGCGTTAGTGCAGTATTGTCACGTTTAGTCTGGAAAATCAATCTATCAAAGGTCTATATCATTCACTAGGTAAGGAACATGTCATCGATATCATGAACAACATCATCTCTAGCTGTTCATGCTCGCCTTCACAAACGTCAGTCGCCCTCAGCAAATGCTTGTATGATGTTAAGGCAGGAGGTGGACAACCCCACTGCTTTAGTCATCATCCACGACGATATCAGGGAAGTCATCGTCGTCGTCATCATCCTCAACCGTAGCAGCGGGAGCTTTGTTGTCGTCGTCGCTGTCCTTCACGCGCTTTGTGGCAGGCTCCTCGTCGTCCTCTTCGTCCTCTTCCTCGTCGACCTTTCCTTTCTGTGTTGCTGCCTCTTCGTGGACTTCGATCGGCTCCGCCGTTATCTTGTCCTGGGGCCGGGCATCATCGTAGTCCTCTTCTTCTTCCTCCTCCTCCTCTTCGGTGACGGCGGGTGCCTCGGTCTTGTCTGGTTCTTGCTCTGCAACTTCCTCGCTCGGCTTAGCATCTTCATCTTCATCGTCGCCACTTCCCTCCTCGGACGAGGCATCAGCACGATCGTTCTCGTCCCAATCCATGGCATCTCCCATCACAGCAGACTCCCTCGGTGCTCTGAAATTGCCCATACGGCGATCCTCCTTCTCATCGCTGGAATTCTGCCGGAAGTTAATTTCAAGCGGGGGTGCGCGTGGATGAAGCATCGCCTCACCGGCGTTAAGCGCTGCGAGTTGTAGTGCCGATGAAGCACCACCACTCCCGACAGCGCGATGCTGCCAGTACTGAAGCCCACAGAGCAAATTGGCTGCGTGCGAACCAGAGGCATTAGCAGTGACAGCATCCGCAAGAAGGGCGAGCGTCACCGGGTCAATAGCAGTCTGAGCGAGACCAGGGGCCATTCCTACCACGTGGCGACGCTGAATCGCAAGGAGCGCGAGCTCACTTGCCGACGAACGCGTGGCAGCAGGCAGAATGCTGCCGTAGATGCTTACGCAGCTCGCGACAGCTGACAGAGCAGCCGAGAGACTTTGCGCAAGGATAGCCTCGTCACGCATCGACACAAAACTGGACTGACCAGCGGATGTGTTGCCACCATTCAGAGCAGCAAGCGTTGCAGCCGCCGCCGCCTGACGTTTCCGCTTCTTGCTCTTGCTTCCTCCGTTCTTCGTTTCATTCTGCTGAGCAGCCAAAGCCTTAGCCACGCTGTTCGAGTTGTTGGTGGAATTAGATTTTTCCTCAAGGCTAGTTTTGCAACGCGTGACCAGATCGTTCAGCAGCGGCACACCAAGTTTTTCAACCGTGCTGGCACCTAGACGACGAGCGCACACTGCTGTGGCATTAGCCAGCGCCTGCAAGTCCTCACCGTCACCCACGCTCTCAGCAGCAAGCAGCAGAACACGCGTAATCTTGCTTGCATGGCGCAGAGCGCAAATGCCAGTGCGCTCCACAGCAGCACTCAGTGCATGCAGAGCCTGAGCATGAACACGCGGGAGCACAGCAAACACGACACTCACGGGCAGCCTCACACCATCGTCGGAGACTCCCGTGTGCTTGCCCACTTCATGAGCCTGCACAGCCATCGCACGTCGAGCAAACAGCACTACCTCCGGCAAAATCTGTTGCGCCTCACGCTCAGAGACCTGTCCACGGCTCTGAGTTGCAGTGCGAGCACTCAGCAGTTCACGCAGTGCAGTCAGCGCACACGCCAGTCTAGTAAGCGTGACCACAGCACGCTGGTAGATCGGAAGGTTCGAGCTAGCAGCACCCTGCAGCCACATCTTCTTTCCCGTGATTCCCTCGGTCGACGGAGCGGTCGCACGCTTCCCAGCAAGTAGGTCCAGCTGGGTGTGCGCAGCTTCCAGAGCTTTTTGCACCATTTGCGTCCACACCTGCTGCGGCTTGTCCGATGCATTGCACAGCAGTGCCAGACACATCGCTGCCTGGTGCCCCACGACCTCCTCGTCCTGCGTTCCATCTGCAGCCGGGAAAAGAGCTCCCACACAAGCCGACTCCAGCTTCATCGCATAACTGCGCAGCGAGTTCGGAGACGCACGCAGCAACGCCGCTACTAGCTCCAACTCAGCGAGCACTAGCGACGCTTTGCTGGTTTTGTGCTTGGAGAGCAACGGCACCAGTCCCTGCAGCAGTTTGCCCAGCAGCTCCAGCACCTCGCGTCGCGTCTCAGCTCCGAACCGGTCCACATGCAGCAGCAGCGACTGCGCCACCCCACAGGCTGCAGCCGTGGCCTGTGCCACGTCCTCGTCGTCATCCGCAGCCTGTTGCTGCTGCTTGACGACCTTCACGACGCGCTCCAGCAGCTTCGGGGCCAGCGCCTCGACCCGCTCCAACGGACTCTGACGCGTCATCGTCAGCAGCAACTCCCATCCCACGCGGCGCGCTGCGGGCGCGGCCTCCACGAGCTGCAGCAGTCGGTTCTGCCACTTGGTCAGCGCCTTGCCGTCCGTCACGAGGCCAAACACGTTGTGGCGCTCCAGCGCATCGCGCAGGGCCGCCTGCTGCGCCAGGAACGACCGCTGCGAGGAGCACTCGCTCTCCAGGTCGTTGGGAAGGCCAGCGCCAGCATCGACGACAGCAAGTTGCGCGCCAGAGCGGTCTGCGCCGCGCGAGAGTCCGCCATGATTGCTGCAAGATGACCGTTTGACAGCCAAGCGATGAGTGGAGACGGTTGGTGGAAAGCGAATATAGCCATGTTGGGGAAAAAGTGTACGTGTACCTGGTAGTCATTATAAAAAAGGTGTAGCCATGCTGAAGAGTTGGTGTTGGCTGTTAGCCACCAGGCGGCGTGTTGGGTAAAGGAGTTTTGCCGTTCTGAAATGACCATGCACCTGACGCGGGTGGTCAACACCCGCCTTTCAGCTCCATCTGCGTGCCAGACTCAACGGCGATAACGTTGGCCCCGTTGATGAGATAGCCAGCGCCAAGTGAACGGCTGTCTGAGCAATATGGTCGTAAAGGTATTTAATAGTCGACACCACTTCTGCGTGTACCCGACCATGTGGAAGTTCGTAGAGGTCGGCAGTGTTGGCGTAAATTTCGCGCCGTAGGGCACTGCACAAACAGCAAACGATTCAACAGTTCACTTCACAATTGGCCTACTCGGGCTCAACACTGGTACCATACTGCAGAAGCGACGACCTTCAACCACCATGAAGATACCTTGTGCTACGCGCCTCGCCCTCGCTTCCATGACATTGAGTGGGGTTACACTACCCGTGGATGCGACGTTTGGGTGGCTTGCAGGCGCACTTGGAGGTGGTGCACCTTGCCCTATTACGGATGACACTGTCTCGAAAGGAGTTGAGACCTCTGGAAATTGGGGCGCGGCTGGGACGTCCGGCAAATATTCCGGCACCACTGCTGGCGGAACGAACTGGTTCGGTGGAAACTGGGGCAACGGTGCCTCGGGAACCGCTTCGACCAGCAACTGGTGGTCTAGCTGGGGCGGTAACGACGATTCTGCCGACACTCCGTGCTCGGATGATAGCGATGCACCAGCCCCGTTAAGTGAGACCACTTGGAACAACGGTGTTAGCGGGGGCGTAACATCACCATCGACCGATGATACTACCTGGAACATTGGTAACGCAGCAACACCTTGCCCGCCATCGGATGATAGTGCGACGCCACCGGAAGGTAAGGGTGTGTCTTTCTCACCGAGCGGAGGAACTGATACGTCAACGACCGTTACGACGGCCCCTGCAGCCGATACTCCTGTTGTTACGGCTTGGATTTCAGTGACCTCGACTCCAAACGTACCGACAGACACGACGCAAACCAGTGTCTCGAAGTCCCCAGTGGTGACAGAGGCCCCAACAGACTCATCAACCAACGCAACTCCTTTGCCGACTGGGATGACTGAAACGAGTGACTCGAGAGCACCGGAGACCGTAGCCCCTACACCTGCCCCGACGACAAGCGCTCCTACTGCGGCCCCAACTTTACCTTCCCGGTAACGGAACTGCCCACACCAGCTCCAACGGAAGGCACTCAGGCACCCGTAACCAAATTGTCCACGGCAATCACCGAGACAAACGCTTCTAGGACACCCGAGGTGACACCAAATCCGACTGACAAAACAACTTCAGGTAAAACCGGTGTGTCGACGAACTCCGGTTCTATCTCAACAGCGGACTCGTACACGACTGCTCCAGTAGCCACTGAAGCTCCAACCCCGAGACAGAATCCCCTACTGTCACTTCAGTGGCAACTTCACCGACAGCACCGCAAGCGGAAGTGCCAACGCCTGCTCCGACGACCGACACCACCACAGAGGCGCCGACTCCAGCTCCAACGACGGTAGAAGTGCCAACACCGGCCCCGACTACTGCGGAGGACTCGTCCACCCCTGATCAGTCAGAGACGACATCGGAGCCAACGTCGTCTGACACGAACGTGGAGACGCCGACCGCAACTGCTTGGATTGAAGTGACGGACGCTCCGGACTCGGGATCACCAACACCGGCACTGACTACTACGGAGGGCTCGTCCACCCCTGATCAGTCAGAAACGACATCGGCGACAACGTCCCCTGACACGAACGTGGAGACGCCGGCCACAACTGCTTGGATTGAAGTGACGGACGCTCCGGAGACGGGATCACCAACACCGGCCCCGACTACTGCGGAGGACTCGTCCACCCCTGATCAGTCAGAGACGACATCGGAGCCAACGTCGTCTGACACGAACGTGGAGACGCCGGCCGCAACTGCTTGGATTGAAGTGACGGACGCTCCGGACTCGGGATCACCAACACCGGCCCTGACTACTACGGAGGACTCGTCCACCCCTGATCAGTCAGAGACGACATCGGAGACAACGTCGTCTGACACGAACGTGGAGACGCCGGCCGCAACTGCTTGGATTGAAGTGACAGACGCTCCGGACACGGGATCACCAACACCGGCCCCGACTACTGCGGAATACTCGTCCACGCCTGACCAGTCAAAAACGTCGGAAACTACGTCATCGTATGACAACACCATCCCTGCTTCAGCTGTGGACACGCCGGCCGCTCTAACAAATGCTCCTGAGACTGGTGACTCGACATCGACAAAAACTTCATCTGACGATTCGGCTCAAAACCCTGTTACTCAGAGTTTGGACTCGACTTCGGTGACCCAAGACGTGTCCTCCACTTCCGTGGCGCAAAACCTGCGCGGCTAAGTCCTGTTGTTTTCATGTTAATGACGTTATACTTTGTGAGTCTAGTGTTGCGAAAAACGTGGTATAGGGGCATTCGGGGGACGGAAGTGCTCTTGCTATTCCTTACCGTGCGTGAAACGATGAAGTGTGAAGCTTAAAAACTTGGTTGTTCATTCTTTTCGAATTAAAGCGACATCCAACATGAGCAACTTTGAATGCTTGAGAAAACCCTGCCGGAAAATGCGTTTTTTGTAGCATGGTCAAACTTAAAATTGCGAATAGCCCCAGTAAATAGGGACTAACGATAAGTCGGGCATCATATATTTTAAGTGGTGGTGTTCTTAACATCGAGCTTTTGTTGTTCCGAGATATCTGGGCCTAAAGCTGACGCCGAAGCTGCTGAGGTGTCTCCATCATTTTCCAAAAAAGCAATTAAATCTTGAAGGAACACAAATAGAATCGCAGTGTTTTTCAGAGAGTGGTACTAAAAATCGCAAATGGTCGACAAATCTGACAGAAGCGATCGATCGCTTTTTTTCACGCTGCGGTGTGCTCTCTAACCACCTTTGCAAGCCGCAAAAACTACCCTCCCACAACAAACAGCACATTTTGAACAATCCACGCGATTGTCTGCGCAATAATTTATCCTATAAGATGGAGCCAAAATGTATTAAATTTTCAAGAAATTTCTCGAGGAGCTCAACTAGAATCGCGGCCCGTCCCACGACGCAAGTGCGATCACTACTATTTGTATAATAGTCTTAAATAACTAATAAGTATGGTGCAAAGGTTGAAAAAGAAATTAGCAAAATTGACGAAGTTCATCTATGACTACATGACTACCTACGAAACGTAGTTTGGTTTTCTTAGGCATTCAATGCTGTAATCAAAAAATATTTATAAAATAATAACTTTGGTTCGGAATAACGGAATATTATAAAGCGGTCAACCCCATTATTAGTATAACGTTATTTACTGTGTACCTTCGTAAATAGGCATCGGTGATTGATGACTAATATGACTGGTTCCGGAGTGCGTTCACGCAGCTCAACTCGGTACGGTGTGCTTCTGTCAATCATGCATTCATTTTGATTTTCAACTCCAACACCTAAGTGAGATCTGACGCCAGCTGGCGTCAGATCTCGCAGTATTTCTTCGCTGCAGCGTGGTTGGGTCATTTCCACACCGCTGCACCGTTTCAAACCTTTACAATATTTGTGTATAAATAATTGCAAAACTTATTACGGAGTCACACATATTGCATGCTGTATCATGTTTTTCGGTTCGTTCAATACATTTTTGATGAACACTGGTCTTGAGTGCGATCAGAAAGATCGGGTTGGTCTCAAATACTGCATCAAACCCGAAGGTCAGAACCAACCATATATATGCAAGCTGTCTGTCACGGTGTAACGATACCCGGCACAGACTCCATGCCAGATGTCGTTGCACCCGTCGTCTGGGTGTCAGTTAAGCAAGAGACTGGCTTTCGCGTGGGCAAACCTACCCATTCACGCTTTAGCTCAACGGCAAATAGATTCCAGCTTTCGCTGAAGTCATAAGTGCATGCTTTTCTTCTCTTGGACGAAATGTCCGGAGCTGTGCCACGACAGCCGTGTGCCCATTTGACCCCTCCGTCATTCCACCGTCGAACCCCCACGCGTCTTTGGTCCAACAGCATGCTCACCACAAGGTGTCGCATTATACGACTCGTATGTCCATGCTATTTTCCGTCGCAGTTTTCTATGGCGGCACGCGCTATAAAAGAGGAGTGCTTGAGTCCCGCATCTTCCTTCCGAGCAGCAAGTGACATCAAGTTAGCCGCCCTGGCCTCTACGATCGCAGACATCCATCCGGTCTGGTGTGTGCGTTCCTTGGACTTTCGTGCCCTCTGCTATCGCCAGCTGCTGCGTCAGTCAGCCATTCTGTCTCGACTGGGGGCGCTCACGCCAGAGATTTAGGCCGCGCTCGCTCTCTGGTGACGGATCACCCCAGACGCTGGGGTCTTATCCCGCACCCGACACCCCTTGACATCCCCCACACTCCTAGAAACCCCTTCCAGTGCACACGCACCGCGTCCCTGCGGACGTTCACACCTAAAGAGCGGAGTGTCGACTGTCTAAACTGATGCCGTCGCCTCCAGACACGATCCAGACTCTGTCTGGGCCGCTGGAGGTCAAGTTCAAGGGCGGCGCGTTCGCGATCTGGTCCGACAGCTTCGTGCGACTGGAAGGTCGGTGGCTCTGTGCTTTCAAGCGGGAGCGAGACACTGCTCGTCAAGGAGCGATCGAGCTCGGACCAGGCGTGTCCGTGACCGACATCTCCAACCCAGAAGCGACCTCCAAGTTCCCACGACGCTTCGATGTGACGTGCAGTGGTGGACTGCTGCCCAAGACCGAGGTGAGTTTCCGAACCAAGTCCCGCAAAGACCGCGACCTGTGGGTGCTCGCCATCGCCAACAACGTGCAGTGCCTGTCCACCCCGCGTGGGCTCCACCCACGCTTCGGCGTCCAGGAGTTGGCACCTCTAGCCGCTAAGCTCAGTCGCGGTCTCAAGTTGCACCCGATCCGCATCCGCTCCGACTTGACGGTGCGGTGTGCAACAGGTGAATCCATCGTGGCTTTTCTCGTGACCAACGGCTTCGTGCAGGATCGAATCACCGCTGTGACGGTGTGTCGGCAGCTCCTGTCCATGAACCTGATGCACCACGTCATGTGGACCCAAGACTTTAGCGATTCGCCCGAGCCTTTCGTGATCGTGTCACTCGACGACGATGCGGACAGCAACGTGGACACGTGCAGCTCCACCGCGGACGACTATCAAGTAGCCCACTTCTTGAAATACATGGACTCTCGCCGCTTCTGGAAGTATATTTCTAGCGCGGATTTCATCGATGCCAGCTCTGTCACCGCTGCAAGCATCGGCTCCAGTGGCAGTAGGCGCGGGTTTTCCAGCTCTATGCTACTCGATCGATCAGCAAGCTCCTCAGACAGCTCGAAAATCAGCAACGCGGGTCCCACGGATGAGGCTGAAGCAGCTCGTTACTCGACGCTCAGTTCAAGCAACTCGGTTATTCCTACATCAGATTCTGCGGAGAAGAAGGCCAGGAAATGTGCAGTGTGCGCCAAGTCGTTCAATCCGTTGCGCAGACGCCATAACTGTCGTCAGTGCCGAGCTGTCATCTGCAGCAACTGCAGCATGGTACGGAGACCGAAGGGAGGGAGGGTGATTCCTCGGCACCGTCGCCCTCTCGAATGTGCATTAGCTGCAAACTCAGTTCGAATGCCAGCTTTATGGGTGGGACGGACGACGACATGGACAGCATTCAACAGCCTCAGACAGTAGGGAGTGCAAAGGACCTTACGACTTCCGGGTCGGTGCACGACGGTATGGGCAACAGTGTGCGCCATCGATCTAATGGCCTTATCACCAGCCAGCAAGCTGTAGAAGCCTTCTGTCAGCACTGCCAGAACGAGACGTGTGCTCCGCTTACCGAGTTAGTGCAGATTTCCTACCCAGTGGATGCTGCAAGTGATACTGGTTTCGTGTCGGCTGAGGTGCTGGACAACGAAACAGAGCGATTACAATCGGTGAATAACCTACTAGCCACCCTGGCTGCAACCCCGAGTTTTTCTCGTGTACTGCGGCAATTCTCCAACATGGCAGCAATTGCCTCGCAATGCCCGATCGCGATTGTCGGCCTGCTGGACAGCAACAACTACGTCACGGGAGCACAGTATGGCGTCGAGATCGCCGCGGCCCTGCCACGGCAGCAGGCACTAGCAGCCCACACTTGTCGCAGTGGAACATCTCTTGTGTGTGCAGATTTAACGCGTGATATTCGCTTCCTGGACAACCCTTGGCGTCGAGAGCAACTTCAAAACGCTGCGTTTTATGCTGGTATTCCTCTCACACTTTCCAACGGACATACGGTTGGTTCTCTAGAGGTCTTCGACTTGAAACCACGCTATGAATGCGTGGAGGTGGTAGCGCAACTCCAAGCAGTCGTGCGTGGGCTGCTCAACTTGTTTGAGGAAATCATGACGGCTGCAGAACAGGCTGAGCTTGAAGAGATACAGGAGACGAAAGCGGAAGCGGAAGCGGTAGCAGAGAAGCCAACAGAAAAAGAAGATACAGTCAAGGAACAGGAAGCAAAGGTGGAGAAGCCGCCTCCAAACGCCATGGAAGCACAGCTGTTGCAATTGCTGTCACAAACTACGACTACACAGGAACAGCTCCGCACGCAGCAGGGGCAAATGGTGAGCGCCATCAGCAGCCACTCTAAACAGATTGACAATTTGGCCAAGCAGCTCGAGCGGATAGAAGCCACGCTAGCAGTTAAGCTTGACAGCAGCGCCACCGAGTAAGAGCGTCGATCGATAATAGTTATCTAATGAACCACATACTTTTGCAACGCCTTCACTTTAAAGAAAACAAAAGTCTACTACAGTAAAATGTATCTGAAAGTCAATCAACAGCCACTTCAGACAGGTGCAGCCGTGCAATTTACAACTGAGCTATGAGCAACACACACTGCAGAGGGGGCGACAACACTGTCGTTCATTATTACCGCCACCTTTTTCTTGTTCTTCTTTGCTCGGCTTCGCTTTGGTTCATTCACGTACAGGAAGAAACGCATGACGGGCGGCGTAAAACCAAAGCGAGCCATGCACGTACGCCCTTGCTTACTTGCACAACAGCACGCTGCTTGACGCCGCTGGGGAATAATTCACTACCTGGGCAACTGCACTGGCTAGGCCCTCTACGCATTTGCTGCGTCCGCACCCTCCTTGGAAGGAGAGGTCTCCTCGCCATCTTCTCCTTCAACATTGAGCTTTGCGGCCAACGTTGACTCCATTCTCTCGAGTTGCTTCGCTAAGTCGTTGATCTGCTTCAGTGGCTGCTGATGGCGCTCACCATTTGTCCCTGCTGATTGCGAAGCTGTTCCTGTGTACTAGTAGTCTGCGACAGCAGCTGCATGAGCCGCATTTCCATTTCCTCCTGAGTAGGCTCAGCGCCTGCAGCCGGAGCTGCTGCTACTGCTTCCGTGGCGGGTGTCTGCGCTGGTGCTTCCGCTGGAGTCGGCGCTGGAGCGGCAGGGGTCGCTGACTTCGCAGCAGGTGTCTCCTTAGCAGGCTTAGGCGGTTGAGGTGCAGGTCCTGAAGGTTTGTGGGTGGGCGTGGCAGGGGACCGCGAAGACGGCTTTGGAGACTTCTTCGGCGGCGGGATAGCTGGCGCACTGGGTGCACTTGGTGCAGGAGCTCGGCCAGAACGTTGCTTGACCTCCACATTGTCTTGAGGAGTTCGTCGTCCAGATGACGACGAGTGCGACTTTGATGACGACGAAGATTCAGCGCCATCTTCCGACAAGGGGCTCTTAGCCAAAATTTCTTCAAACTTGCGCAGCAAGCCGCGCACCACTGTTTGCAGTTGCGCGATCACATCCATGCAGGCAAAGCGGGGCGTCACATCAAACACTTCAATGGCTCCAACTGTGTGGCCGTTTGACAGAGTCAGGGAATGCCGGCATAGAACTGAGCCTGGAGAACATCACGCCGCCACGGGTTAGCAGCAAACCGCACATCGCGCGTCAAGTCGCTGCAGACGAGCGGAGAGCCGTTGCGGCAGGCGTGAGCAGCCAAACTTTTCTGTCGGTCAATCTTGTCCATTGAACCGAGACCCGTCTCGGCGCACGGCACGTAAACGTGCTTGTCCAACAGGCCCACAAGTGCCATCGGGCTTTGAGTGGCAATGGCAGCCATGTTACAAAGCTGCATGATCGTCTGCGAGGCTGACGAACCCGCCTTCATAGCCCCTCGGATCGTGCGAACAGACCGTAGCCGTTCTTTCTCGTTGTCGAGGTGCTTGGCAGCAATGTACTGATTCTTGGCAGACGGATCAGCCAGCTCGAGGAAAAACGGGTAGGGCACTTCAAAGTACTCGTGCAGCGGGGCGCAAGCCTCGTTCATGCACCATGGGCAGTCCCCTGAGACCGTCTGCGGCCCCGTGAAGGATCCATGCCGTCCTCTAACCGAGTTAGGACCTACCTCACCCGTGGTGGTGCTCGATTTGCGACGCACCGGCAGATTCGACGCACTTGCAGTACGCTTATCCATCGGGGCTTGGCCGTCAACTGGGTTCGATCCGCTAGCAGGAAGAGCCGAGTCATCCTTAGAGGTGAGCGAATTGTTTCCCGTCGTGCCCGTTCCTGACGAGTACGACGCGAAGCTCAGTCGGTCCGTACCGTTAAAGTCTCCTTCACTGCCACTTGGCTGCGAGTCCGTGGTCGCCGTAGTGGCGCCATTGGCCGACGTGGAGAAGATGCGGTCGTAAAAGTCATCCTGCGACGCGATGGAGCTGAGCTTGCAACTCACGCACATGCGCACCGTGATGGCGCCCTCAAAGGTGCTCTCCACCTTCCTGGAGATGCTGCACGAGCTGCACACCACGGCAGTGCAGGTGCGGCAGTAGTGTCGTCGTCGCAGCGGGTTGAAGCTCTTACCGCAGACCGAGCACTTCTTGCTCTGCTTGTCCGCGCCAGTGGCGGCGGGATGGCCATGGGCCGCCGCAGACTGATGCTGGTGGCCTTGCACGATGGTGGTCGTGTTGGTGCCCGTGATGGAGCTGGTGGTGGTGAACGTCATGGTGGGTTTGCGGCCCTCGCGGCCCGAGTGGTCCGCCGCTCGGCTGCGGTGCGTTTGGCTGTGGTTGTGGCTGTGGTTGAGCGCTTCCATCTGCGCCAGCGCGTCGGCCGTAGGCGTGTGGACGGAGCTCGTGAGCGTGGGGGTCACGAACGAGTCGGTGGACGAGCTGGCGGTGCTGCGAGTGGACGAGAGCGAGGCGTCCGGTGCCGGGGCGTCCTTGGCGTCCGAGAGCTGGAGCGTCGCGGCCTTCCCGCTGAGGAACTTGGAGCTGCTGTTGGCGATGTTAAAGTCGAAGAGGTTGCGGCCCATGGAACGAGAAGCGACGGGACGCCGAGGGAGGAGCGAGGGGCAGGAGACGCTGCAGGAAGAAACGGCGACTGGTGGCGGGGCCTGCCCTTCGAGTTCAGAGCGACTGTGTCTGTGCCGTCAAGAGAGAGAAGAAGAACTGGGAGAGGGGGCTCGAAGTGGGCGTCCACACGAGAGCGATTTGCACCAATCAGAGGAAGGACAGATGACGACCCGACGATACCTTGATTAAGTAGCCGAGTCGGAGGCTGGCGTGAAACGAATGTGTCTGGGGAGCGAACAAGGGTTTGAAGGTGGCGCATCGTATTATATTACTCCATGTCGTGGAGAGGGGTGGTTAAAACACGTGTGGAGAGCAAGCGGGACAGACGACGGCATCAGATCCGGGATAAGATGAGGCAACTTACTCAAATGCAATGCTAAGTAGCGGGGCAGGCCCTCGCGAAAAGGCGTGGATCTGACTATCCGTGCATAGCCGTGTTCAGGAGTGCCACGCGGACTGGCGATCTGACAGCCAGCTGGGTGGGCGATGACACCGCACAAGGATTAGCTGCGCGGATAAGGCTGGAGTGCGCCGTGCAGTTGCCGCTCGCGCTGGCGAAAGGAGGAGGGGGAACAAACGCATTAGCCTCGAGGTGTGGCGTGCCACCTGGGGAAAAGATGCTCACTGACAAGCCTGTGTGCAGAGAGGTGTGCACAATGAAGTCGAGCAGTGACTTCATTGCAAACGCTTGCGGAGACTGAGCTGTCACGCTGTTGATGGGCCCCTCGTGCTACATTGGCAACGCTGCCGAGGCGACGACAGTTGCGGTGCAGGCTGTGCGGGTGCACCGCAACTGTCGTCGCGGTACAGGCTGTGCGGGTGGCAAGCGAGCAGAAGCCTGCGAAAGGAGCCGGAGAGCGAGGCTCCCGCTTGCCCCGCTCTCGAGCGAGCGATTGCGCCGATGTTTCGCGAGAAGGGCCGACGAGCTGTGGCCCCTGTGGCCCAAAGCGCCACACCGAGACCAGAGATGTTTGTCTGCCCTTGCACGCCTATTGATGCGGGTCATTTTGAATTGGGAGGAAATGAGGAAGTGAGCCACCTGCAACTGCCGAGCGCGGTGAGAGATTCCGTAGGTTTTTATCCACTGTCACCAGGCCAAACACCTCCGCTGTCTAATCATACACGGCTTGACCAAGCTCAGCAGGTCACACAGCTCAAATCCAAGGATTGTAGTTGCCTGATGACGGGGCTGCAAGCAGGTTTGCTGTAGCAGTCCGGACGAAATCACCGCGCGACAGTCTTTTTGCACCGTGTCTCTCCGGTCTTTCTGCAGCTTCTGACCACGAATGGACCTTAGCCTAAGGTCCATTAGTCCTTAGGCACCCCGCTTGAAGCTCGTTGCAGTGCTCTGCGCCGCTCACGAATAGGATTGGCACCGGGCCTGGCCAACAGTTTACCATCGCGGTTGCAGGGCAACGCGGCGAACGTGGCACCAGCTCAGGTCGCAAAGTGCCACGTCACAGCATATGGCCGACGTGGACATCAAGCGTCCTTGTGGACGAACGTGCAAAAGTAATCACAGACATATCCTCAGTCAAATCCACACTGAGCATTGTTTCAGTGGGCATAATATCTACTTTGAAAGCCCAAGTTGAAGTTTAAATACGAATCTGCACATGTTGAAGTGGGGCATCAAAATTAGCTTTGCTGGGCCCAGCAATAGCTCTTCTTCGCACGTGTCCTCATTTCCTGCTTCTTGTCGGTGCACACCGTTCTGCTAGCCGGCGAGATGGCTTCCGTCTCTCCTCGGACCGACGACGATGCTCTGCGCACGAAGGGCGACGTGCCTCCGAACTACATGCGACCCAATTTCTCCTCCATCCTACCGGAGTACGCGAACGCCGAGGCCGACCAGATCCGCAGTGCGTTCGTGACAGGCAACTACTCGAGCATCCAGAAAATCCCCGTGCGGATTCTAAACAATGCCGTGAACCAGGCGCGCTTCGAGCAGATGGACGAGAACCGCCTCGGGCAACCTAAAGTGGGCAAGATCATCACCAAGAACGGCCTATTCAATCAGTTCGAGTTCACGCCGTCGCGCTTCAGTCTCGCGGATGAGCTCGCGCACATGGATCGATTGCGCTCCGAAGCCAAACGGATGGAGATCAGCGGCCAGGAGTTCGTGAGTGGGTCAGACGCTGCACGGCTGAAACACGAAGACGCCTTCGGGACGACCAGCTTCTGCTATCCCCACCTGCACGAGCCGTATCCTGACATGAAAGAGGAGGAGCGGCACCGTCGGTGGCTTGAAGAGAAGAAGATTATGTATCGCCCCTTCGTGCCGTGTGGGAAGCGACCTCCGGTGGACGCTGTCACAAGGAAGCTCATTCCGCAGATTATTCAGGAGATGCACGAGGTCATCGCCGCAGATTGGCAAGGGCTCGAATTCTCCATTGCTCCTGCTGAGGACGAGAATATCGTGGTGCGCTTCAGCGAAGCGTTGGTTGAGTGCGAGAACGGGCTCGTTGCGTACATGAACGTATTTTGTAAGAGCCACAGAGTGCCAAGCAAGTACGGGCTGCATAAAGTGGCGGAGGACTGGAATGCCAAGCCTGGCGATGGCGGGCTGTACTTCGTCTTCCGACCGCCGTGGGTGAGAAACCGCTCGAAGGACCTCATCATCTTCGTCAATTCAGCTACATCATCAACACCTCGAGATAACCAGTAGCAAAGACCCACATAAAAATGAAAACACTACTTTTCCATTACGAAGTGGAATCGACGTAGCACAAACCCCGCCTTCTCCTTAACTTTACTTAGTTGTCCAGAGCTCTGCGCCTTCATCGGCGTCCGAGTCCCACATAAAGGCGTTGGAGCCCCATTTCGTTCCTTCGTGGGGCGGGCAGCCTCCGTGGCGACTCATGTCGTCGATGTCGCCTTCAGGAGTCTGTGTGTAGAATAGTGAAGCGTGCAGTCCGCGAGGAGGCACAGCTAAGCCCTTGGAGCACTCGTCCATGCCATCGCGCACAATCTCCTCATCTGAGAAGCGGTCGAGCGCGAAGGGAAAGACAGTCTCACCGCCAATCTTGGTTTGGTTGTTCAGGTAGATGAAAAGCGTCACGTAACGCTGCGGATGGAAGTGCTTGACGTATTTCGGCAGGTTGTAGCGCAGCAGCGGGCTGCGCACGTGGGACTCCCACGTCCTGATAATGAGCTCGGCGAAGTGAGGAACGATTTCAGGACCTGGAACAGCACCAAGTTGCGACCCTTGTTATCCATGAGCCAGTCGTACCATTCCGGGTTCAAGATGCGTGTAATGAAGTTCGCGCTGTAGTCTTCCAGAACGAAGCCTAGTAGTGTCTCCTGAACTCCACCGTGTACTGCGGGTACAGGTCACCGTTGGGGCGGGCGATAGGCGGGCAGTCGTCGCCGAGGTAGCTAACTCGCTCCTTAGCCCAACGCACCCAGTTGTAGTAGTGAGACTGGCCGTTCACTGGGAGCTTCGGGAACGTGTAGCGCAGTTCACCCAGGCCAAGCTTCTCTTCCCAAGCCTTTACAATGCGCGGTAGGTAGGATGGTCGGCGATCCATGTTCATCAGGTCCGGATGAGGTCCACGGCATCCTTGTCTAGATTCTCACGGATCCACTGGTCGTACTCGGAGTCAAAGAGTGCTTCGAACATGTTGGCTGACTTCATGTGCTGGTAGAAAACTTCCAAGAGCGTGTTCGGGAACGTCTGCTGGTCTTCCGGATCCGGGAACAGCGGGTTACCCTCGCGGAATTCCTCAGGCACCATGCTCTGGTTAAGACTACGCAACTTCTCCGCCGCCCACTTGGCCCACTCCTTGTAGTCCTCTAACACAAAGAGGTTGGCATCCTTGGGCAAAAATTCGCGCGAGTGGAAGGTGTCGAAGTGCTGGCGGTAGAACTCACCGGCGTTGTACTGCAGCAGCTGCAGACGCTCTGCGAATGTCGGACTAGGAAGGCGAGCCACGCGAGCAGCACGCACACGGAACTGACGCGTGAACTCACCGTCATCGAGAAAGGCAGTGTGGCTTGTACGAGACTTGGACACGACCTTGGATGAGTCGCTGCCGTCGACCTTAGACCGGTCGAGCTTGGGCATGCCCAGCTCCATGATCTTTTCGGACTCATTCTGGGTCAGGAAGTACTCCACATCGAAGACCTTGGGGCTCAGCGCTACCGTCGTGAGCACCACGCCGTCCTCGAGCACGTACTGATATCCCTTCTCAATGCCAGGCCACTGCCATAGCTGGAAGTCAAGCAGAATGTGAACAATGTTCTTGGCTTCGGCAAGGTCCTTCGCACTGCGGATAGCAAAGCCCATCTGATTGTAGAGCCGCACGCCGTTCTCCATCACGTCACGGTCCGCTCCGAGCCAGCCCGCTGCCAGCTGCGCTGCCTTGCCCACGCAGTTAAACTCTCCGTTCCAGGCCACATACACGCCTTCGTTTCGACCGTTCAGCATGAAGAACACGCGGTCGTTGCCCATGGGCTTCTCCAGTCCCATTGCCTGCTGTACAGGGAGCACCTTGCCATCAAACAGCGGCGTGGCCTCGTATACTTCGTCGCCGCAGCTCAGATCGCTCACGAGGTGGCGCACCTCAAGAGCAGTCATCCTCTTGTCCTCGTACTTCCACGGCAGCTGCGGCGCCGGAGCAGCGCCAGAAAGCTCTGCAAACTGAACGCTAACCCGCTCCGAGACTTTGTTGAAGAGCTCCTCGACCGTCTCAACCTGGAGCTCTTTTTGGGCGTATTTGCCCCATCCCGCAGCGGCGAGCAGCACCAGTAGAGGCAGCAGGAAGAAGCTCGAGGACGAGGAACTCTTGCTCTTGTGCGGGGGCTTCACGGGGACGCTGGAGCGACCGGTTCGCCTTCAGGCTCGGGTTTGGCGACTTGCTTGACCATTGCTCAGCCGGTAGAGGGAGTTCGAAGGCCGCGCTTGGCTGGAGAGGACGTCTGCTCGCCGGTGCGAATGCAGGAATGAGCAGCGCCTATTAGAAGAGCGTACTGGTGTGCACCCCACGTAAAGGGCGGGGGTACGTCGGCACTGCGTGTCCATGTCGACGAATGCCGGAATGGCCAATAGAGCACTCGATTGGATAAAGCGAGATTTGACAGGCCATTTCTTTGTCGAAGCGTTCGAGGGGATCGCTGGAGTCCTGGACAGGATACTGTACCGGTATATGCGGGTGGCGATCGACCAGATTTCGACGTGCACTTCTGCCACAAGTTCTGATGGTTCTGCTCGCATTGGAGGAAGTCACAAGTCACACGGTTGATTGCAATGGTATGGTATTAATATCGATCGCCATGGGGTGACGACCCACCTCGATGTCGTGTTGATTGACGAATGCTACGTACGACTCAGTCAAGTGACTTACGTGTTCAAGCTCATTACTAAAATCTCTAGCAAGTCGTAGGCCTTTTCCGGCTCGACTAATGTCGAAGAGCCCCCGACAAAGCCCCACGAACACCATCATGAAGAACCATCGATGATCAGTGTCATCTTATCTTCTGATGGAATAGCGTATACTCGGCACGGAGCAAATTCAGACTAAAGCAGTCTGTCGAGATAGCCGCCTTCCTTGGCGAGCTCGTAGAACACACCCTGCCGATCCTGCACCAGGTTCTGAGGTGTGTCGAACTCCACCACACGACCGTCGCTCAGCACCATGATGCGGTCCGAGTCCAGCACCGTGCCCAATCGGTGCGCGATCGTCAGCACCGTCGCGTCTCGAAAGTCGTGGGTGATCATCTGCTGCAGCTTCTTCTCGGTCGCGTGGTCGATGGACGCCGTGGCCTCGTCCATCACGACGATACGGCTCCGCGTCAGCAGCGCGCGAGCCATGCACAGCATCTGGCGCTCGCCCACGCTAAAGTTCTCTCCGTTCTCGATGAGCTCGTACAGCAGCTGATTCTCCAGCGAGGATACTTGCAGCTTCATGTCCACCTTCTCCAGCACCGACCAAATGTCAGCGTCCGTGTACTCGTCAAACGGGTCCATATAGGCTCGCAGCGCGCCCTTGAACAATACGGGGACTGCGGGATGATGGAAATGTTCGAGCGTAGCGTGCTCAGTGGCATGGATGCGATATCGACACCGTCGATGAGGATCCTGCCTGACGTGAGCTCGTAGATACGAAAGAGCGCCATGATGACGCTGGACTTGCCTGCTCCAGTGCGTCCGACGATGCCAATCTTCTCGTTGTGTTGGATGCTGAAGGAGAGTCCCTTGAGCACGGGTGCACCGCCTTCGTTGTAGTTGAAGACAACGTCTTCGAAAGAAATTGTTCCAGCACCTGGCCAAGTACGGACTGGATCGATGACGAGGATCCCCGCTGACCCTCAGGAGGGATGGTAGCATAAGCCATGATGCGTTCAGGACAAACCATTTCAATCTCCAGCCACGACCAGACGTGTACCAACCGGGCTAGGCTGCTGTCGATACTTAACGCGTAGGTGAACGCGACACCAACAAGACCAGGTGACAGGAAATCGCGCAGATACACAAGGGACGACACCACAGCAATCACGACGCCACAGCCCACCAGCTCCATGCGAATTTGAAACCACATCATGACCACAAAATCGGAGAACCAAGCTCGTGAGTTCACATCGTTTCGAGAAAAGTTTTCGGCGACCACTTGATCGACACAATCAGAACCAAAAGCTCGAATTGTGGTCACCCCTCTTCTGACTGGGAAATATGACTGAGAATAGGAGATGACGCCACCTTCACCAATCGTGAAATCTCGCGAGACGGCTGCAGATAGAACTTGGCAAACTTTACGTATAGGTACGCGAGCGGAGCAATGAATATCACAAGAATGTGGGCAATGTAAATCGCCGTGGCTAACTGGCAGGATGTGAAGAATATTGCCATCAGCAGGCTTCCCGTCGCAAATGAAACTTCAGTCTCGACAGATGTAATGTCTCCTCCGAACCGGTTAACAATTCTGCCGATCGGGTTGACGTCGAAGAATCGCAGAGGTGCAAATAGCAACGCATGTGTTAGCTTGCGGAAAAGGTCACGAGATGCACGAAGTCCCATTGCAGCCGTCGTAACAGCCCGAGCAAGGACCATCAACGCACTACCACCACCTAGCAATGCGTAAACTGCCATGTTGTACTGTGTCTGCGTAACGTCATACTTGTTGCCCTTTTGCCCCGTCCAGTGGCTCAACCATAAATCGCTTCCAACTTGACATGCTTGCCACAGTGACTGGATCACGATAAGCAACAGCATCACTTTCAGTCCTCCCATCGCGTTGAAATATTGCCAAAAGACTGTTGCTGACACTCGTCCTTCTTCGCGCTCTTCATCTTCCACGAGTCGACCAGCACTCTTCAGTCCTTCGTTGGTAAATTTGTTAGGCTGTAATGTGCATTTTTCCTTGCGAGACGATTGAGTCTTCGTGAAATGGTTTCGGGGACGTTGACGTATCTGTCTCGTGCATGATATTGTGCCATCAGAAACAAAAGCTTACAATTGGCCGCCCCGGAATCAATTACGTCCGGGCTGTGAGTGACGAGTACTACCGACTTCTCTGCCAGCAACCCGCAGATGCACTTGCTGAAAATCTCGTTCTGAACGACCGCGTCCACCGCGGCGAGAGGTGAGTCCAATATCAGCACGTCTGCGTCAGAGTAGCAGGCGCGGGCTAAACTCACGCGTGCCTTCTGACCGCCCGATAGATTAATTCCTTTTGTCCAATTTCAGTCTCATCCCCACCAGGGAACTGCCTCAAGTCAGGGAGAAGGCCGCAGGCATCTAACACGGATTGGTACTTGTAGTCGTCAAACGCTCGTCCAAAGAGAATGTTCTCCCGAATTGACATGTTCTGGATCCACGGTTGTTGTGCGTAGTATGCCACCTTGCCGTTAACACACACTTTGCCATTAACTTTCTCCATCTCACCCAGCAGCGCGGAGCAAAGTGATGATTTGCCAGCGCCAACAGATCCGTGCACGACAACAAGATCGCCCTTCTTAACCACCAGGTTCACATCAGTCAGTTGTGGGGTGCATCTGCTTTCCACGTAAAAGTGCCCTTTTCCACTACGATCGCAATATCTCCCGATGACAGGTCATCCCGAATGACGTTAGATGGATCAATTTCGTGTAGTGCAAGGTAGTCTGCCATCCGATCCAGAGATCTTAGCCTGGAGACACTGCTGGATAATAGTTGGGAAATCACGCAGTGGGTCTCGGAGCGAGTTGAAGAGTGCAAGGGCGGTGAAAACCTTGGCAGCCGTCAACACCTGATCCATTGCTAGCGTGTAAACTGCGAACGAGACGGTTGATACAAAAGCGGGGACGCCCACAGCACGAAGATGGACCCGCTCATGGAGTACACAAACCGCGCTAGTGCCGACAGCTCCAGAGCGCGCAATGCTAGCAGTTTCTCTTCAAACTTTCGCTCCCATGCGTTGAGCTTGACGATTTGAATGGCGCCAAATACTTCCTTGACAACTTTCATGCGTTCGTCCTTGCGCTTCATCAGGTCCCCGTACGCCCCAATTACGTTCTTCGTAAAGAAGAAAGCACCCAGCATCGACAGTGCGATGACAACAAGACCAGCAAAGGCTGCGAGGTCAAGGACATAGTACAGCATGTAGACAACTACACCAATCTGGATGGGCAAGATCCACACGGTGTTGATTTCGTTGGCACACTCCATCACGCTCTCCACGTCTGTCGTGTAGATGTTGGTAATGTCGACAGTCTTGTCATCGCTGTGGCTTTGGACACTGCGGCGCAATGTCTTCTCAAACAGAAGCCCCTTCAGCGACACCGCCATTCGGAATACGACCAACTGGCCTTGAAAGTCGGCGTGGGGTGCAAGAAGCGCGTTGGCAACACGAGAAGCGAAGAAGACAGCCAACCACACACTAAGACTTGTCACGTCCATTTCGGGCGCCGCAAAGGCGTCGATCACGTGATGCAGCACGACAGGGGCGAACAAGTTGCAGGCTGTTGAAAAGGCAGACATAACCCCACACAGCACGAGCGTCCAGCCGTAGGCGTGCACCACCGTGCGGACAATCGACTGGCCGTGGAGTTCGTAGTGGCGCTTGAAGTGCGCGTAGGCGGCTTGGGACCGGTTCTCGTCGTCCAGCTCCAGCAGGTCTTCCTGGTCCAGTTGGCGCAGATTGCCAGTCTGCATCATGTCGTCTGCGTACGAGAGAAAAAGTCGCGAGCAGAACGACGCAGTCTGGCGTCGACGGGCCTTCGGAGACGACAGCGGAAGCTTGTGAAACGTGGCATAGTCCTGGGAGGACGCAGCCTTCTGCAGGAGCATTGGAGGGCTGGATTTGGCGACGATGCTAGGCAGCAAATTCAGGAATGACATTGGTCCGACCTCATTGAGAACGGACAGAGATTTATAATACATGTACAGGCGGGTCCTGCACCTCGAAGAAGGATGACGGCAGTGCCATTCATACATCATCATGCTTTGCCATTCGAACATGGTGCTGGTATGCGCTGGGCCCCATTCATTGGTCCCTTGCTCGTAGAGCATCCCCAATTTGGGGCGTGATTTGAAAGCTATTCCGGTCGATTGCAATGGCTTTCGACGCCGCATTCTGGCTGATCTGCTGCACATATCGCTCTTGCCGAACAACACCTTTCCCCAGCGCGTGGAACACTTATTATGCTGGGGCTCCGAACGCCCCCAAATGGTCATTATACCTCCGGGGAAAAGCGAGGGAAAAACTTAGGTATTAATAATTGCAATGATACGGTATCGATCACCATTGATGGCGTGTTGATTGACGAAACTACGACGTGACAATGTTTTAACAACCACCCTGAATTAAAGTAGTTAGCATTGATAAGGCACACAACGTGGTCGGACTGCTGTGGATGCAAACTCATCTGTTAAAATCTCTAGCAATTGTGTGTCTGTATTCCGCGGTGGCTGTCTACTTCTTCTGGTGGTTGAGGAAGCGCAGAGCGAGCAGCGCCCAGACGCGGAAGAGCACGATGCAGCCAATAGTGAGGCCGAAATTGCGACCGATCGTGTCGTACTTGAAGCCGAAGAACTCCTCCGTGTATTCCTTGAGTGTGACGTGATCGATGGTCGCTGGAGCATTCGCCATCGGCTGGCAACCGAGCTGCGAGCTTACGTTGATGTAGGACTGCAAGGTTTCGTCCCAGGTCGGCAGCTCATCGCAGTCGGCGAACACCACGGACACGAGGATAGACATGGGAAACCTGATCGGACTAATGTCGTACAGCCAGGTGTAGCCGGACGGAATCGCGTACGCCTGCGGGACGAAGCCCACGAACATCATGAAGATACCATTAAACAGGATGCCGATGATTAATGCCACCTCTTCCGTTGGCATTGCGTATACGAAAAATTGGCCCAGGTAGACTTCCATTAGCACCAAGAGCGCACCAGCGAGCCAGAAGATTACAAACGTCTGGAATCCGGTGGAGCCGACCATGAAGAAGAAGATGATGGTGAACAGAAGGGAGCTGATGAAGCAGTACGGGATCTCTGCCAACGTCGAGCCGACGAAGTACCACAACGCGTTATACGTCTGCGATGCCCGCTCGCGGTAGAATGAGGCACGCTCGGAACAAGTCAGAGGCATCACGCTCTGGAACACAGCCATGGCGTTAAACAATGTCGACAAGAACACCATGCCCACGCCCGAGTTCAAGCCCGTATACGACGTATAGTCATTGTTGGTGACGAAGATGAGGCCAAACAGAATCGCCAAGAAGATGGAGAGGTACATTTGTAGCTCGGCGTGCGCCAGTACATCTGGAAGTATCGCCATACAACAAATTTCATCTGTGTCATCGAGCTTGCAGCTCGTTTCTTGCTGAATACCATCTCTGGGAGGTTCGGCGTTGGCGTCGTGATGCCTTCCTTTGCCACCATACCTAACTCCAGCTGTTGGTTGTACGGACTGCTCTTGAAGTAGCTTACGAAGTCCATCGTATCGCCGTCTCCGTGACCCACACCGGCACCAATACACTCCAGCATCCAAGTTGCGGGATTGTATCCCTCAGGAAGCGGAGCTATCGTGCCGTGGCGATGCAGAAAGGGTAAGTAATAACGGATAGCAGTCCGACTACCAGGGTTGGACTTCTTCGTAACTACTGCCAGTAGTTTGCCAGTGCCATCTTTCTAACTACTATAGTAATCAGTAGCTTGATCTCGTTCTTCTGGACTACTACAGTAGTAGTACTGTAGTACTGCCGAACTACTATCGAATAATCGCACTTAATAACAGGAATTGTTCACATTGTGTGATTGGTGCATGTGCACACCATCTGTAGGTTTACTAAAGTTCTTATTATCGAGTCTACATGTCTTCCTATTGGTAAAATCTCTTCTGGATCTCAACAGTAGCTCATAAATTCTGCAAACTACTGGCTACTACAGTAATAGTACTGCTACTACAGTACTGTTTTGTACTGCCAGACAAGTTACTGCTAACCCCTGCCGACTACACCTGCATTGATTTTCCTTTGGCGTTAATACCGCTCGTCAACGAGCAAAAGACACGCGGAATGTATTGAACTTTAGATCAAACTACCGCCCAAACACGTCCAGCCCATCTCACACCTGTTCCTTACGTCACGATACCCTCGAGTAGAAATGCTTCATCTTGAGACCTTCTTGCTCGAGACCTTCTCCTCCAGTCCACAAGCTGAAAGGCCCCTCTTCTGCGGCGTATTCCAATCTCCGACTTCAACGAAGATAATGGTTTTGCCCGCTCCATTTTTTCATCGCTTGCTCCTTCATCACCGGCCCGGCTTCTCGCTTGCATGAGCTCTGAGAACTCTGTCAAGCCCGACCACTTTGAAATACGATAGAAGTCGGCGTTCTGCAACTTGGCTCTTTTTAAAACTCGCCAGCCGACTCGGGCAACGTTTTGGGCGCTGCCGGTTCAGGCTCCGACTTTAGAGTCGGCGTGGAATTAATCTTCTCGTGATCTGCAGGCTTGGCGTCCGACGGCGCCGCCGGCGCTGAGTTGGACTTTCTAGTGAAATAATCTTGCTGCATCGCTCTCACCACAACCAAGTGAACGTCTGTCTCAGGGACACGCTCAAGAATTTCTTTGAGCTCCTGCAAATTACACTTATTCTTTCGATCTTTGCACTCGCCAGAGAGAACGTCGGAACAACGGAAGTCAACACGTTCGGCGTTGCAGGTGCGCCCCATGTTAGCAAAGTTGGCAGATCGGGCGTTCCAGTACATCATAAACTCTTTGGGCCACTCCATATTCGGGGCTGAGAGGAACGGGATTTTCACTTTTTCAATTTGTGTTTTTGGGAGTTCCACCACTGCATTGAAGTCATTACGCACTCCCAACTCATATAGCAGCCTGCTGAAGAATGCCTTGAACATGACTCCACGAAATCCCCCTGGTGACTTGCAAGGACGACCGCAGCAGCCACTAGCGCTTCGAGAGCTGAGCCATCATTCGTCTTCTGGATTAGATTGCGAAAGCTGACCCTGCTTTTTAGAAATGGATGCTGCATCACTTCGACCAGTGGCTCGTCTAGTGGACGCACTTTGCTGTTTTGGTCGGAAGATTCATGGTCCCCCATCAGCGTCAGGTGCAGCAGTATATCGTCTTTGGGCGACGGGAACACGCAACGGCACCTCCACACCTTACCGTCTTTCAACAAGGTCCTTGGACCCAGCGTGAGCTCAAAGGTTTCGTGTTCCTCAAGACGGCCAAAGTGACTGTCGATCAAGTTGGTCTCCTCGTCTTCATGCTCGCCTTTGCCTGCATCTTTGCGTGTTGGGCTGGCTGTGCGTTCATCTGACAACTTGTAGCTAGACCCCAGAAACAAACAGAACTGGCCCAGCTTGAACTCCTTTGGACGCTTTGGTTCTTTCAGGTCTCGGATTTGTATCGCCAGCGTTTTGGCCATGTCATTCAAGTACTGCAGCTGTTCCTGATCAGTCCTTCCAAGGTACGGGGTTTCCTCCATGAACCTGCGCGCAATAGCTCCAAACAGTGGTCGG
This sequence comes from Phytophthora constricta, assembly GCA_011947335.1. Classification (NCBI taxonomy): domain Eukaryota; phylum Oomycota; class Peronosporomycetes; order Peronosporales; family Peronosporaceae; genus Phytophthora; species Phytophthora constricta. Next base: position 40,054 of record JAAVTI010001270.1, on the reverse strand, counting down.
CTATGCTGGACGATCCACTCGAACGATCGCGTATCTGCATCATTCATGTCACCTGCGGTTAAGCTAGTGTGGCCGTCGGTGACAAACAACGGTAGGGAAGGAATCACCACACACCACGGTGATCCTGCTGCGCCACCTGAACTCTCGCGAGATTGTTCACTAGCAACGAGAAGGTTGCGTGCCGTACCATTAGTCGCGCTTATGATAATCGGAAGACGGAGAGAGCGGAACACATTTCGCATCGATCGAATCTGCTTTTCACGCCTCTTGCGTTCGACACCCGCGTATGAATTCCCCACGCGTGGAAACTCGTCGAGAAAAAGACGCAGGGCTTATTTCGGCGATCACGTTCAGCTAGTACGGCACTATGCGTAGCCTTCCCCTGAAGCCATTGTCGCCTCGGAGCGCCGCGATGATGAAGGCATACAACTTCAGCTTGTCTGCTGACGCGAACTCACCAATGGATCCCGCCTTCATATTCGCTGTATCACTTTCAATGCACGCCGTAAATGCTGCAGTCCGGGCGGCGAATGCCCTGTAGACACTTTGAGCCCTGTCCTCCGGTGACGTGCACAGCACGTAGAACACGTCGAAAGCTCCGTTGGCTTGCAGATTAAACGCCATTTGCGACTTGCCAGTGCCGGACGAATTCTCCAGGATGACGAACGGCATCATCGTCCCCTCACGCCCGTTCACATCCGTGAGAGTCTTCACCACCTGCTCGACCTCGTCGGAGTCTTTCAGAGTCTGTGCAACACCGCGGTACATCTGGATCTCCGTGTTCGGTTCGATACCAATCGGCCACTCGCGTTCGAGCGGAGGCTTCACCAGCACGTGGATCGATCCGACGGGGATTGGGCTGGGAAACTTCGCGCTGATCTCGTCCGTCGGATCGTCCAATTCCTCCTTCATGTAGCGACTCTCAACTTCATCGCGGATCTCCCCTTCCGCATCCGGAGCAGATCCTTCGACTTCAGCCACGCGCCGCCCTCGGTCTTCGCCAGGAAGAGCTGCAGCTTGTCAGCATCAACGCCCTTCAAGTCGTTCGACTTCTCCGCCTTGATTGCTTTCTTCAAGTCTCCAACCGTTTCACCCGCGTCGATGACCACAGGGAAGGCGCTCCCCGCCTCCCCAACGATCGCACAGAAGAGCTTCACCATCTTACTTCGAAGCGGTGGATTCTGAATGGGGAAGAGAATTCGTTCTCGTACCTAAACGGAAATGAAGATGTGATGACGGCGTGTCACATTGTTCCAGGTATAGGTTGAACCCCTCGTTAGTAAACCCCAGACGTGGAATACACTCAAATGGAATAAAATGTTGGTTCCCGATGAGCAACTGGTTTACAAAGCTAAGTAACTATTACTAAATCCCCTCAGACGGAATGTGTAATAAAAATTCGACATATATTCCGTCAAAAGGGTGCTTAACTATGGCTAAAGTCAAAGTCGTACAGGTCGATCTATGATGTCTAGCATTGACACCTGCATCTTCGGAGGCTTCTTAAAACCCCGATGTACCCATCCATTTTGACCACGTCGGAGGTGTATCGAGCTTCAGATATTTCTGCAAAGCGTGCTGCTAACGGCTTCACCCGTGACGTTGACATCTTTTTCCTCGCACACGTTACCCAGTTTGCGAGAGCAGAATCAAGTTCTGGAAATCGAACTGCATGACAAGACCGCGCAGTCAGCTGCCCAGGTGGTATCGCTTCCAACCTCTTCTTCTGATTAAGAACCTTCGAGACCATGGCTATGGTAGTCGTCCGAGACAAAATGTCGTAGCACTCCAGGCAGCTAGTGCTTGTTGAGTTTTCCATGGGTGTTGCGTGTGGTGCTGACAAATTTGCAGCTTTTGAGCGTTTGTGAGCGACATTCGAGATGTTTTCGTTGGCGACGGCATTGCTAACGAGCGAGAGATTGTGAAATGTGCTCTGTGAGGTCGGTATCGTCGCATCGTTCATATTGTTAAACGCATGAACGATGCGCCATCCGCCCTGTGCCTTCTTGACACAGAACGTGGGGGCACGGTGCGGGGATTTGGATTCCCGCACTTGGCCCCCACGACGACGAGCTTCGAATAACTCGTCGATGGCCTTGACTTGTTCATGCGGCAGTGGCCACTGTCGCGTGACACAGTACTTCGTGCCTGGCACGATATCAATCTCGAGTTGAATTCCTTTATCCTGCGGAAGCTCCACAGGAACTTCATCCGGGAATACGTCGGCGTATTCCCGAAGAACGTCGTAATAGGAACTCGGCTTGAGCGAGTCCCAGCTCTGCTCTGCAAATCGATCATTCTACGATTTGGCACTGAGGACCGTGTCGCCATCAGGGTGCCGCACGAGAACCTGCCGCAGGTCCTCGAGATCTTCTGTGATCATGACATCCTCACGGTCGGTGAGGATGCATACTTGTTCTACGCGCCCGGGGCGTAGATCCCGTGCAAAGCCTTTCCAGCTCTGCACTTCCAGAGCTGTCAACGCCGAGGCAGTGCTCGGAGAACACTCCAATGTCAACCCTTGACATTGGACCCAGAAGCGTTTGAGTCAGAGCATTCACTCTCTCATACTCGACACCGCCCGTCGCAGGCGATGGAGGCTCGTCACCTGCACGCTTCGGTGCAGGCGTCAGAGCATTCACTCTCTCATACTCGACACTGCCCGTCGCAGGCGATGGAGGCTCGTCACCTGCACGCTTCGGTGCAGGGCGTTCTTGGGACAGGGAAGAGCGACCTTCCTGTCCAGGCTTGGTATATTCTGATTGTGAGGAGCTCTTCGGGCTCCTCATACCGCGACTCTTATCAGACCCAGTCTGACAACGACCCATATCTTGTGTCTCGACGGGCCCGGCCCGTCGAGGGTCTCCTTGAATCTTGGCTCCTCCAGCCCGGCTTGAGGAGATATCTTCTCTTGAGCAGTCGCCTCGGGCCCAGCCCGAGACGGTTTCTTGGTTCTTGCCTTCGCAGGCCCGGCCTGCGAAGGGTTCGGTCCAAACCCGGTTTGGACGTGGGTGCGCTCCCGGAGTGCACCCTTCAGTTGTGGTTTCACCCGTGCCCCGGGAACGGACGAGGAAGCCTCCCGGAGGTCTTTCTTCTTCTTCTGGTACGCGTCGGCCTTGGCGGCCGACACGCTCTCTTGACTGGGATGAGCGAGGTTGCCCTCGCTCCCGACGCACGCACCGCGAGATGCGCGCGCAACGTTGACAGGACCGCTGTTCCGAGGACGTTGACGTCCTCGGCGCCGAATGAGATTATAGACTGGGCCTTCCAGCCTATCACTGGGGCATGGCGCTTTAGCCACGGCATGCCCAGTATCATGTCGAACTTAGCGTCTAAGTCTAAGACGATAAGGTCTTCGGTAAAGGTCCGACCTTCACAGTCAATGCGAACAGACACAGTTCGCTTTCGTGTCTTTACGGTTGCGCCTGTCGCCAGGCGCACCACCAACTCGCTCCGAGGAGTCTCTTTCTCCTCGGGGCACATCGCATTCAGACTCTGCAGTCGAACAAAGTTGTTCGACGCGCCTGAATCGACCAGCGCGTGCATGGATCTCCCATGCACCGCAACCTCCAGGATGATCAGCCCAGCTCGACCATCCTTCCTTTCACTGCGGTGCTTGCCACCGCAGGGCTGTAGTAGTCATCACATGTGCAGGGCCTGATAGCAAACGGTGATATTGGTTGATATGCAAATACGCAATGGGGTCCATCAGAGTATCAGTATGAAATGATATTGATGCCTCCGCTCAACCCAAGCGTATCAAGATCATTGATGCAGGTGTGCCAAATTTTGATCTCAACTGATATTATACGCGATACTCCTAGAGGTGCTCTTCTGAAGCATGGACAACGGACCTTTAGATTATTTCGGGCTGAAAGAGCTCTCCGAAATACGAAAACATCGCATTCCCACGAAACTCGAAAAATCGCCTTGCTATCTCCTCAGTCATATTTGAGCTGTATATTTTGAGCACCCGGAGCAACACGCGATAACTATGACGACCTGTCGCTTCAAGCTTCGAATACGTGGAAGGGACTTGCGGCGAAATGGCAGTGCACATCGAGCGAAATCAAGTACAATATGCTAAAGCTCTATCGTGAAGTAGATGTCATCCGGTGGTTTAAGGTGCAAGACCAGATCGATTTTCCAGTGTTTGCAGTTCTCGCCAGGAAATATCTCGGCAAACCACTTTCGACTGCAGCGCAAGAGCTTGGGCAGCTACGTAGTTAACGACCTTCGAGCGAGTCTGGTGGCAAGCGAGCAGAACGGGCGTGTTTAAGGCAGGCGAACAGGCGAACTTACACGAATCTAAAGCAGCAGGTTGAGTAAGACTAGACATCATTTCAGCATCAGATGTTGTATCAGCATATCAGTATCATCTTGATATGATATAGACTTTATATCAATACTACTTGATGCCGAGTTTCTTCTAGCTTCCTCCTATATCAATAGCAATGATATCACCAAAACGGCCGATGCTATCAGGCCCTGCACCTGTGACATCGGCATGTGTGACTACACCACTAGGGTGCCCCGCTCCTACTGGTTCCCACAGTTTTGGGTCGTCCGCGCCAACGATCACCGTTGGCACGATACGACGTACCGCGAGTAGCGGACCTTGGGCCTGCTACACACTCGCGTGCGTAGTGGCCAGTGTTTCCACACTGGAAGCACCGCTGCGTTCTTCTACGCGGATCCGTCTGCTACCTGCCAGCAGACGCACTTGATAGGTCCATGGGCTCTGGACCGCCCCTGGCGTGTCCGCGTGAAGTTTAGCTTGATTCAAGCTAAACTCTTCCTGTGATGCAAGTCGGATGGCTTGCTCGAGAGTACTCGGGTACTCTCGGAAGAGATAGGTCTTCACAGGCCCATCTCTAAGTCACTTCATGAAGGTGTCAACTTGTGTCGCCTCATCAATGGGGTGGTTCACGATACTTGACACCAAGTATCGAGCCTGCTGCGCGTACGCAAGTACGTCGCTTGCCTTGCTTCAGGTCGAGGAACTCCGCCTTCGACCTGAACTCCGACTCGGAAGGCTCAAACGCGAGTTTGAGCTCTTCCTTGAACTCTTCGTACGTGCTCCAGCACGTACCGTTCGTAAGACGTCTGCCATACGCCCAGTGTCTAGCACGTCCTGCTAGACGCGACATCGCGTAAGCGACTTGTAGCGACGGATCCCGGCAGCGAGCGCTGTCTCGAGCTCTACGATCCAGCGCAGTGGTGGCTCGTTCGAGCCACCTGAGAACGGAGTCACTGATAGCTTCAATGACTCAAAACGTGGAACAGCAGAAGTCTCTTTCTGCTGTTGCTCCTTCTCCATGTAGTCGACCACGACTACATGGTGTTCACTTGGCGGCAATGAGCGAAGCATTGTTGCCACAGTGGATTCGCCTACGACTCGCGAGAGTCGTAGCAACGCCTTCCACTGCTGATCACTCAGGTGGGGCAATCCTCTCTCGTAATACGAGAGTGGATGTTCGAGCTCCGTCAGACGGGGCACCGCCTGACGAAGGGTTTTCGTCTCCATAGCCAAATTCCATTTGGCTATTCTCTGTTGGCGTTGAACGGACTACAAAGTGCAACCAGGTGAAACAGGGCGAGAGCTACGCTCTGTTTCTTCGCATACACAGTATGCGCATAGTGAGGAAGCGTAGACTTAAAGTTTGTATGTAAGATAGAAATACACGGGCTCGCGTATTTCTAAAACAAACACTTAAGACTTTAGGTCAAAATAGAAAACTGAATTGAATGGCAGCCCGCCGCGCGGCGGGCTGACCTTATTTTACGCTAAACCCTCTTAAGATGATATCTATTTGCAAAGGGGGAGCACGGTTGGCTCTCACGCGTTTGCATGAAATGCATGCACATGATTGGTTGTAATGTGGCCCTTTCAACCTATAGCTGTGCGCCTGAGCGCCTGTCAATGATAGTTGCATTGACGGCTCGAAATGTTGGTCGCTAGTGTGTGTGGAACACACACACTAGTGGGTTTGCGTGTATTAGTGTACACTATCCTGTGTAGCCCCGCTACAGGGCAAGCTTTCGAATCGAAGACTTTGAAATGCCCGCGACATTACCACGTAAGACTAAGGGGTGGCGCTTTGCACCACCCGTTCCGAGTCCGTGCGCTCCCCTGCCTCGTCCAGGCATTGCACCTCAGCCTTAGCTGCTCAAAATATTTTAATTTAGTGGTCTGTGCACGGGGAGCACGCTGTTTCAACTTGCTTACCTTCTTTGTTGCTACCAACACACTAAATACCAAGACACGGTTGCTGTTAGCTCGATCTGCGCAGCATTAGATGAAGGCTATACATTTGAAAAAATTACCTGCTCACGAGCGATACTAGTCCGTGCTCCCCAGTGTACGTGACCCCAAATCGTTCACTCAAACAATACTAGCACATAACACCATCAGTTTATAGTTTGCTCTGCTCTAGGCAACCATGTACTCTTACTAGGACAAATTCTGCAATGACACTAGATGCTGCACGCTGGGCTTGCACGTTGCAACGAAGGTTCTTGCAATTGTGCGCCATGGCCCGTGCGTTGGATGAATCAATCAAATATCAAAGCTATAGTAGGTAGTTTTGTGCGATGGTGCATTTCGAAGAAATGCCCAATGGACGCTTTTGTGCGAGGTTAGCCGACAAGTGGCTACATGTACCAGTATTGTACTGTATCAGGGGCATTCGTCGGCAAGTGACTTCGAGCAGATTGTCATTGTTATGGAATACAGGAGCCACGTAAACTGTGGTAGCTTATAAAGATCGATATGAAGTTAATTAAATACTGTTCTGGTCATTTTTCTGCTGTCTAAAAAGAAGCTGCTGTTATTTAAAGGCATGGTGCATATACAGTAGGCGCTTCATCTAATCTTCAGATCTAGCGTCCGGTTTGAATCGGGCAATAGAATCGGGCGTGTCTGTGTGGGGGTGGCTGTGTGGGATTGAGAGTGCATATCGTTTTGTTCTTGAGAGTGCGACATATAGCGATTTTCTGAGGTACGCCACCACGTCACTGCATGTGTGTGACAATCACTGCATCTGGGCGTGTCTTAACATGCCAAAATGACGCGTAGAACAGGGTGGTCACTTTACGGGGCCCGCGCAAAAAGATGTAAACCCCAGCGATCGCTTGCTCATCTGTCCGAGTGAGACCTTCGAGACGCCTCGACCAGCCAATGTTATTTCCATTTCATATCGACATCACAAGGGGCAAGGGTTGACAGTCTTGTCTGAACGAATTTCTTTTTCTCGCCAAAAAATCTACTTTAATTAATGTTTCTCCATTACTGTTTTTTATAGAAAGCTCGTAAGTTAGGTCGCATGGGACACTGCAGGCAGAGGAAAAGTAAGCCAGCCTGGTGGAAAGAAAAGCAGGTCTTTCAGCTCGCTTAAAACATTGGTTGCATCGTATTGATTCACGATAAACAGCGAGATACTGCTTTTTCTGGAATTCGGAGGCGTCGTTGCATGCGCTGCCATGATCACACCACGTTTTATCGTCTATGTCAAGTCAAAGAGCAAGCGAATTTACCTTAAGGTGATATGCTGTTATGAGCGCTCGCTGAATATTTTCTAAATCATGGAGTGTCTCGCAGTGCCGCATGGTTTGTCTTCGGCTTGGTACATCTATATTCTTGACCTAGCTCTTTTCGAGATATCTTCAAGTTGCTCGATGGTAGGAATGTGGAGCTAATACCCACGATCCATCCTGTCTAACTCTGTGCAGGAGTAAACACTTTCATATGAGGCTTGGAGAGCCAAACGAGATCGAACTTCCGAACGTAAGCCGTGTTGTTGTTCCGAGCTGCTGTCTGGGTATCATCCTGCGATGGTGTCTGATCATCAGCAATAATCTCTGCAGACCACCTTGTGCCGCGACGGCGGATGAGTAATCTGGGAAGCTTGCGGGGTGGTTCTCCGCATTTGGTACTTCCTCTTCGGTGATGGCCGTACCCTTTGTGGCGTCGGACTTCTTGAAGTTGTAGGCGCGGCCGAAGCAGCTCCGCTTATGGGGGATCGCAAACGGCGTCGCTCGGCAAGTAGGACGAGTAGAGCAGGAGGGTCACCATCCTAGACCCCCTGCATGGTGTTATGAACACCAAAGTAAATGTGAGCCCACCCTCATCCTCAACCAGACATCTTCATCGAAGAGCTGGGGGTGAAGTCGCTCATCCTCGTGATCTACAGTAAAGCTAGTGCAATGGCGACATCTCGAAAGATTGTGCTCATGCTTATACCGATCGTCTTAACAAATATGATTTGCTGATCACTGTCACGTGTTGTTTATTGTTTTTGATAGACATGCAAATGTGGCAAACTTGTAGTTGCGGTCGAGTGTGTTATACGCATAGAACTTTGCTCTTCACTATGAATGTGTTTTTTCTTTGCTTGGAACATGCACTTGTACTGTGGCTACCACCGAGAGATTAGACGTGTCACGTGTGTCAGCAATCGGATCTCCGTCTACTTGTTCATGGAGCTCTTGACACCTCGGCCGCGCTTCTTGGGCGACGAATTCAGATCGCCATCCCCGATGCCATTTGGTGGAGCCTTGTTCTCACGAGAAGCGCTCTTCACGCCGTCACCCGACGGCTCATCCGTAGATTCCTTTGCTGCCGAGAGAAGCTCATCTAGAGCACGACTGTCCGTGCTTTTCGGACGTGCAGAGGCAGCGCCAGCGCCGCTTTGGAGCTGTGAATTACCTTGTGGTAGCGCGTAGTAGAGGCGGAGTCCGTGCACCTTTACGAAGCAGTACACCCTGCCAACCGTGAAGCTCCATTGTTCGTTTGCGGCACGCTTCTTGGGCTTCCAAAGGATAAGCGAGAAAACGAATTTGCTCCGACGCTGAATGTCCAACTTGTCGAGCAAGCGGACCACTTCATCGGCTTGGTCAGCATAAACGTAGTCGATAAGCTCGAGGCGAAAGAGCTAAAGGCTCTCCTTCACGGCGACGACGCACATCTCAAGAGTGATGTTGGATTCCACTCTTGGGTTCTCATCCGAGATGAAGTCGCGAACTTCGTCCACCGAACGATATGGGGCGCGAAGATATTCTTCTTCTTGATCCGCTAGCTCTGTTTCCAGTGCGTTCATCAGGCTTGCCGTCATTTTGAAAAGTGACCAAGGCAGCGTGCCGCACACTTTCACAGCCTGCTGCACCGCACCGACGACAGCGGAAACGCCAACAAGGGGCTGGCAAGGGCTGGTCCGATCAGTCACCTCCGGCGCGACCGGTTGCGACAGAATATCACCGTGAGCGCACGGCAACCCTCCTTAGTTTTCTGCATTTTCAGCGGCGGGTGCTGGCTGCGATGGCTGGGCTGTGAATGCGATCCACGAGTCGGTATAGTACATTTTGACGCACGTTTCGAGACGGCACCGTTCACTTCTTCCAGTAATATACCACCCGAGATCCAATGTCGCTGAGCCTTGCTTGCATCCATCACTTCCGTGCCGACAGGTCGCCGCCCCTCGGCACCGTACGATCCAATCTTGCTGTGAGCTAAAGGCCTCCATGCTCTTCCTCACTGACCAGGCGCGGCCCTTCGACAGGCACTGTGCAATCCAATCCTGCTACTTCCACGCTTCACTTCAATGCCGACGAGTCGCCGCATCTGTCGGCCTCAATCGTGGCGTGCCTTGCCAACTTCCACAAGAGTGTGCGATCCGATCTTGCTGTGAGTGCCAAGCTTCCATGGGCTTCCTTGTTCACCAGGCGCAGCCCTTCGGCACCGTGCGATCCATTTTTGTTGTGCGCGAACAGCCTCCCTGCGTTTCCTGTGTAAAGAGTCGCAGCCCTTCGGGACCGTGCTAGCCGATCTTGCCGCGCCTTGCCAGCGACGTTTCCTTGCCGACGAGTCGCCGCAGCCTACGGATCCAATCTTTTGGGGCCTTGCCACGCTGCAACCGGTCCTGTCGTGCCTATTAAGATTCCATGTGCACCTGCGGAGGCGCGTCGCTGCAGCCCATCAATAGCTTCCGTTACGGCGCCAATCACCGCGACGATGTGAATGCGCGCGATGCCAACGGTGTCTCGCTACGATCGTCAAGGTGACGGCACTTGATCTGGCCCGGTTTTTGTGCTCGCCATTCGTACGGCACGATGGAAGCTCCGTGGCCGACAGTAGTTGGCGCTGAAATGGACTACGTCGTCCTGCACGCATGGCCTCCCGATGTTGCTTCCATTTTCTCCAACTTTGTGAACGGGGCTACACCTCGATTTGCACACCCAAGCTACGAGCGCTGCAACTGCACGCGTGTGTGCGTGGGTCCAGCTGTGTGAACTTCAGCACAAACACCATGTGCGATGACGACAACTGCATCCACGGCATCGGGTGCGGGAATCGGTTCATTGAGCTGTACCCGCTGGTACTCATCGAGTCGGCTTGCGGGATCGGCGTGGCGGCCACTCGTCGCATTCCCAAGAACGCCTTTGTCGTCGAATATGTTGGCGAGCTGATCGACGAAGCGGAAAGGGAGCGTCGACGGTATCCAGACTACACCATGCAGCTTCGTCAGCCGTCCGCGGATGGCCGCACTACCTTCATTGACGTCTCGAAGGCTGGCAACACGAGCCGCTTCGTCAACCATGCCTGCTGCCCGAACTGCGCGTTCTTCGAGTTCCGCTGCGGCTCGACGACGTGGATTGGCATTTTGCGCTGCGCGACATCGAGCCACTGCAGGAGGTGAGCGTCAATTACTGCTCCGTCGCTAAAGACAGTGAACTCTGGTTCCAGTGTCGCTGTGGCTGGCCAAGCTGTGTCACTCGCCAGAGGACGCAGGGGCTTCGATATGCCGGCGGTCGCTCTCCGGAGTGGTCTCACTGCCAGTCCCCAGCAACGGTGGGCCAAGACACCCACCACCGCAAGCGCGCGGCGGGTCAGCACCGCCCGCACATCCGGCAAACCCTGCTATCACGCTATAACCAAATGCATGACAACATCGCGCAAGTTATCGACGTACCGCACTTCCTTCGATCTTGCGGTGGGACCATCAGCAGCAGCAGCAGCAGCTCCTCCTCGCCCAGCCTGCAAATGATCGAATGGGCTGCCTGCCTGCTGGAAGATCGGGCCTGCTCGGAAGCCCGTGTGTTCTCTTGTTTATGGTCCAATCAGCTGGCGTTACCCCTAAAAATCACGTGCCCAGTCGGACATTCACAATAGCAAACAGACGTTTGCATTGCGTCGGCCAATCGTGCGCCCCTGGGAAAACAATCTGGCCCAGCAATTTGACCAGCACTCCTTGGGTTGGACCTTCACTCTTTTTCCGATATTTAGAGTCGCGAAATGTCGGCGGCATCGCGAAGGTTAAATGCCACGTATATCATCTGTACCCGCGCCCCCAGCTAAGTTGATGGGGGTTACTTGAGGCGGGATTTTCTTAGACATCCAAAAGTCAAATGGGACAGTTCCGCGGTGTCCCTTTTAACCCTTTCGCGATTCGCAGCGATAAACTATAGTATACAAATTAGGTCACTTCGAGCTAAAGGGCGATAAAATCGCCCTTTTAGCTGAACATATAGACAGGACAGGCATACAAATCACACAGGATGCAGATCTGGTGACGACAAATGCTCCTTAAAGGGCGATTTTTCGCCCTTTGAGAAACGTCATCAATTGGCTAATAGTGTTTCTTTTTGGCATGCTGAATTTAACGTGCAGCTAATTGGACAAAATGCAGCGGTACGCTGTAGCGACGCCGTAAATTACGCGGCAATAAATGACGTGCTAACTCTTTTTATGAACATCAGTGACCCGAGGCGCGTCATCAAAGGCCCGCAGTGCGATGAACTGGAGCAAAGCTGGCGCACGCGGTTGCTCGGCACACCCCACGCGGGTGTTCGGCATCCACAAGGCGGGTGCTCAGCTGATTGAGCGGCTGACCACGTCTTATATGACAGTGTTGCCATCTAATTACGGTCCTTATGCCGTGTCTTGAACACCGGCTCCGAGCCGGCACCAAAATGTTGCAAATCTTTTCTGTTTAGTATGGCGTGCGAGGGCTGTATGCATTTCACTTTGATTTTGTATGCGAGTGGTTTAGTTCTGTATGGCCTCGCCTCCACAGTATGCATTGCACTTTAGTTCTGTATACATATACTGAACATTCGTATGTGTTGGCCACCAATTTTGGCGCGTTTCTGCACGCTTTGAAAACCGATACCTCTTCAATCGGATAGGAGCAAATTTAGCCATACTATGCAAATCAACCCTTCTCAACACATAGCGAAGTAACGACCGCGTGATAGCCTTTCATTCGCAAAGGGGGGTGTCTGAGCCGACTGCTCGCAAACGACATCAGGCTGGACCGGCAAGCGGGACGAAGCGGAGGCGACTGACGCGGTCCTGTGAAGATGGTGCTGCAGCGAAGGACGACAAGGCGATCAAATGGGGGAGCAGTCGTGTTTAAGATGGTGTGGCTGGATCTGCGTAAGAACGGCTGGTCGGCCAAGCCGCCGCCTCGACGGAGCTTGGACACGCGCTATCGGTACATCCGGGGGAGAGAAGGGCGTCGACTACCTCCTTGGCGAAGAAGCCGTACTGCGTTTCGTGAACGCCGAGCGTGCAGCGTTGCGGGCGCCGAGCTAGGTACGGCAGTGTCGCCGAACGGCGTGTGTTTGCTACGCTGACTGCAGTTTGTATGTGGTGCTTTAGAGCGCGACAGAGAAGGCGAAGCAGTTCGCAATCGCGCCGTGTCAGCTAGTGGAGACGGCCGTGGTAATCATGGCGGCCGTGGCAGTCTAGACGCCCGACCAGCGGATCAAGGAGCAGCTCGAGTCGTCGGTGGCCAAGGTGGCAACGTTGCTGGTGCCGAACCAGGTACGGCAGCGTCACCGAGCGGTGCGTGTTTGCTATGCTGACTGTGTATTGTTCATGATACTTTAGAGGGAGACGGAAGAGCTGACACAGCCGGCAATCGGGCCGTGGCAGCTAGTGGAGGCGGCCGTGACAGTCAAGGTGGCCACGGTAGTCGAGGTGGTCACAGCAGTCAAGGTGGTCGAGGCAGTCGAGGTGGTCGTGGCAGTCGGGGAGCAGGCGTGAAGGCCGTGCATCCGGTGGTCGAGGAGCTGTTCAAGCGGGCGGGCGAGGTGCCAACGTTTCCGGCGCTGTGACAGGTACGCCACCATTAGTGAGCGGCGTGTGCATGCGTTTCTAATTGTTTATTTGTTTATGACACTTTAGGGGAGACGGAGGAGCTGACGCAACCGGCTATAGTGTGGTGGTAGCTAATGGACGTGACCGTGGCTGTCGAGGTGGCCGTGGCAGTCGAGGTGGCCGTGGCAGTCGAGGTGGCCGTGGAGGACGTGCAGCAGGGCGTGGGGTCGCCCAAGTGGTCGGCGAGCGAGCTGTTGATGTTGTCGATGCCGGTGACACAGCAAGCGATGGTGCCGTGGCAGCTTGTGGGGTCGGTGGTGGCAGTCGAGTCGGCCGTGGAAGTCGTGCAGGAGATGCGACGACCTCTTCTGCTGGCGATGAACGAGGAGTAAGTGTGGCTTCCGATGCATCGTCTGAAGCTGTTATTTCGTCAGGGAGTTAATACGAAGTGTTGTTGGGGAGGAGAGTGATGACGATGGAGTGTTTGCGGAGCCGCCGACACGATCATTGACGGTAGCTGCGTCAACACCAACGCGGACGCCTGCTTCCATGCTACAGGATGTCTACGTTAACAAGCTGGTAGCGTTTACACCTGAACGCGAAGCGTGGATGAAAGCCAAGGCGTACAGACCAATCGGTACAACGTACATCATCGGTAGAGTGTGCCGACAGATGAGGAAGGGCAAGTTCTGTTCGCTGATTCAAATTCGGTGGCTCGTCAGTCAGTTCCAGAAAGCAGTGGAGCACGTTGGCATTGGTGTCGTCCAACGGGGATCCAGAATTATACTGCCGTCGCATGAACCAAAAGCCCAGACTGGCAGGAGCTTGTTCAACCAGATACCACCGAGGAGATCCAAGTCCCCGAAGACACGTTTGATTTTGAAGCTGCAGAGGAGTATGCAGCGTTTACCCAACACAGATGCTTCCGGCCAGCCTTGCTAAAGTTGAAGCTATCGCAAACATGCGCTTCGATCCTTCTGTTCAAGTTGAGGCGCCTTGTTACTTGTACGAACATGTTGACGGAACGACAACGACATATATTCGCCCCGAGTTTAAGCATTCATTCGAGCACTCAGGAAGCTCAAGTTTTTTCGCGTACGTGCCTCTATATTTTTGGCGCCAAGTTCTCTTCGAGACCAACAAGTACGCTACCGTGAAAAACTTCAAACTCTCCACCCCGTTCACGTTGTCGGAGCTGATAGCGTTCCTGGGGATAATGTTCTACATGGCCGTGAACGGAAAAGGTGAATATGCAAACTATTGGGGCCAACAGCCAGAGGACATGATATTTGGTGGGGCGTCGACCTCGCTAGACACCGTGATGACGCTGAGTCGCTTCAAGCTCATCAGACGATGTCTGAGCTTTAATGCAGACCCGACCGCACTGGAGCAGGACGCAGCGGCACGCATTCGCCCGCTGCTTAATCTGTTAAAAATTGCTGGGGGACAGTACGTGAACGTGGGGAGAGACGTCGCCCTTGATGAGGCAAGCGTTGCATGTCGTTCACGGCAAGGGCGGCACCTCACCGTGTACAATCCTATGAAACCAACGGGCAAGTCCCACTTCCGCCTTTACATGCTTTGCTGCTCAACCTCATGGATAGATATCAACTATCAGCTTCACTGCAACCAGAGTGACATCTCCGACCGGATGCAAGGTGTGGTGGGCCAAGCCATACACAGGAGTTACGCGAGGAGCTGGACAAGGTGTCTAAAATTCGGCAGCATGTATTGGAAGTGGCGTGGCCCCTATTCGGGTCCAACAGAGTGCTCAACTTGGACAGCTATTACACGAGCGTCCAACTGTTACAACAACTTCGTCTGAAGGGCCTCTACGGTAGAGAGACAATCCGTTCGAACAGTAAACACTTTCCTACCTACACTTTCCTCGACAAAGACGACGGCTGTGTACGTGGAGAGCACCTTCAGGCCGTCTCCCGCGACCACAGCATGGTGGCCGCTTCATGGTGCGATGGAAGCATCGTAAACATGGTATCAAATGCTGCTGCGTCGAGCACCACTACTGTCACGCGTTTTATTGGGAAAAAGAACCGACCATTCTCAGCGCCTGTGTGCGTAGCACAGTACAACAAGAATATGCAGGAGTGGATCGACTGGATCAGATACGCGGAAGATTCTCAATTGCGGACGGACATTCGTTTAAGCGTTGGCATAAGAAACTTGCTTTTGCACTTATTGACGTCGCCAGATCAAATGCATACCTGACAAGGCGATTGGCAAAGCCTCAACCAACAGCGCGAGACCCTCATCGAACGTTCGTGATGGAGCTGGTTGGAGAGCTCATTAGTGGTAAATGGGCAGATGCCCCTAGTAATGGCCGCATGCTGTATGGCGGTGGTGACTTGGGTGAAGCGAGCGTGACACCAAGCCACACACCGTCCGCCCAGCAACCAGATTTCAGTGTCGACAGCGTGTTCCTTGGTCGCTTCAAAACAATTCTTTGCGGACAAAAACAGAAAACGACGACGCTGCATTGTATGCCGATGGGGAGGGTCGCTACCCAAAGGAGGTTACGAACTACTGCTCAACACACGGAATGTGTCTGTGTAGTGTTGTAAATGTCGAAGAAGCTAAAGCCTGGATGTGCCCGCACACTACGCTCACCTGTTGGGAAAAATATCATCAGTTCTACCTGCCCAGCGGACTGTTCACAGACAAAGGCAACGTGAGACGCCAGTCTGAACTCGCCAAATTACGACCAGCCAAGTCCTCGACCGTCCCGCGTTCTCCTGCTAGGCCAGATGTGGTACGACAAATTCAGTTGTAGCACGGGTCATGATCGATTCGGCAGTCTCGCGAGGAAGCACACGTCTTCTCGCACGTGTGGTCGCGTTTCATGCAGGAACAGCCAGTGGAATCGCACATTCCGTCGTGGATGCAAGGCTTGTACTCGTGGTTAGCAGTGCCTCGAACCTGCAAACGCTGGTTACGCGTCCTCTGTACCAGATCGTGGTTGCTCCCTCCAGACCTCCCGTCAAGCTTGCAGTTACGCAATAATCGAATCATTTCCTGCGTCGTTGGTGCCAACGGTGCTCTTTGTAGGCCGGCCGCATTGAACACACAAATGCGCTCGGTAACAGTGCGCTCAACCAGTCTAGTGATGTTTCCATATTAAATGCTCCATTGAAGGGCGCCACAACTATATTTTTCTTATATATAAATACAGGATGCAACGCCGACTTCACCGAACTAACCGCGCACTTCACTTCACGATATAATGTCCAGCGACTGCAAAATAGCTCTGAGCACGAAGATCGGTGTCTCGGACAAAACAGAGATGACGCAGCGACAATACGTGCCCTTGGCAGAGCACTGAGCTCCCGTGCAACAACCAGATTCGCATCCTCCTCGAAAAGAAAAATATTCGCAAAAACTACCGTTGCTTCGCGCGTTGGTGACAGTGAAGCTATTGCGGCATCTCGTACGTCTGTCGGCCTCATGCAAACCTTCCGAAGCAGTGGGAAAACTTGAATGTGCTCTTGGATGCGCTGCTCTGCACGTGTGCACAACTCCGAACGAGCCTCGACACCGACGCAGGTCCTAACTTGCGTTGTCAGCGCAATCGGCACGAGCACATTATCAATCCCTGCCCCAACATCAAGATATACGTCTCCTTCATCCATCCGTCCAAGTGCTCCAACGAGAACAGCAATACCGGCAGGAAGGATTTCACCGGCATTGTCGTGCGTCCTACCAGCTTACTGGCGCATATCAACAGCACTCATGTCTCCTAAAAGCACATGAAGTGCATTGCCGCTTCAAGCTGCGTAAAAGCCTAACTGTGGAAGCTTGAGTGGCCATGGTTACATCAGCGACAGTAGCGAATACTTGTGCAGCCTTTTCAGTCAGAGACGCAGCCGCAGCAAGTCCAGCAGGCCTTCGGGAGACTTAGGCGGCGAGGGCGAGACCTTGGGCGGCGGTGCCGCGGCCTTTGACAACCCCACGAGCAACGCGTTCCGAAGCAGCAGGTCCAGCAGCGGCTTGGGCGTCTTTGGCAGCGGCTTGGGCAACTTGGGCAGCACTAGCGGGCACTGGGACGGCGGCGCCAGCACTGCGAGCCGCGTGCACCGCGCCAGCAGTTCCAGCAGCGACTTGGGCGACTTGGGCAGCGGCGACAGCCTCGTGGAGCGCCGCTGAAGCAGGACCAGGCACGGGGGCTGCAGGGGTACCGCGAAACAGAGGTCTCCGCGACGAAAAGCCTCTGAAGAAGCATGGGGGAAGTCCTTCAGCCTCTTGCCGTACGTGCGCTTAAGGCTGGCGAGTCGCAGCTTGAGCTGGCGGGCAGGGCGATTGGTCCTCATCTGGCGAGCAACGTATCCCCAGGTGATGCGTAGACCATCGCGCTCGAACAGGAACGCGATCTGTACTAGCGCCCTGTCCTCCCGGCCTCCAAAACTGGTCCGCATTAGCACTGTTGCATGTATCTTGAAGTTTGTATGGTTAGCTCGGGTATGTATGTGTCTTTCGTTTTGTATGACAGGAACGAGTGGAGCAGGCCCCACCCCAAGGCTCGATTTTTATGACCATCAGTTGACGACGTGGCTTGGAGACTACCAGTGTTTTTGGTCCACCGAAGGCGACGTGGCAGGCATAAATCCGTTTAATGGCCAGCTCTGCAGTGATATCGGCGACGTGTCTCGATATATTTCGTATTTAGCAGAGTTAAGAGTGAAATATAACGGCCGGTTGCTGCACATCGTTTTGGTAAAGCGTTCTGATTGGTCGTAACAAAACAAGGTGCACTGCAGCTAAAAGGCGCATTATGCGCCCTTTTAGAGACCTATTTTACACCGTGTTCTCAAAACAGTGTTAAAAGGCGAGAAATGAACCCTTGAACCGTGAAAGGGTTAAAACATCCTTCCATAGAAAAAGCAAATGTACCTGATTTATTAGAAAGAATCAATTGAACAAAGTGCACAAAAGAGGCCCAAAAAATCAGAAAAACAGTGGATCTTACATTCCTGGCTGACTGAGTCACGCCCGCTTCGCTATGCGTGCAATGTTTTTTAGCGCACTTAAGGGGAGTACCGCATATCCCGTGTCCTAAGCGACGTTTTCTCCTAAGCGAAAATCTATTGTGACCAATAACAGGCTCCTATTTGTAACATATGGCAGTGGCTAAAATATCGCCTTGCGCAGCTAATAATAGACTACGGTAAGTCTATCGACAGCCACCCACTCGGACTCGTTGCAGAAAGCGCGATGGGTCGACCTCGTACAACTGGAGCTGACAAGAAGCCAAGAGGTACACTCATAGAGCTGTTGACTACACCCACAAACGCCTTATGCTCGAGTTCTTAGCTGCAGATCACAATCCTTTTACACTTTAAATACGACTACAATTCCTACCTTTTGTGAGGTAATTGGTACTTGGACCAACATTTAGAGCGCACATTGGCGTTCGCTTAGGACAGAGGATATGCGGTACCATTTGTTCTGCTGTGTTTTTCACAACAGATGAACCCCTCATTAATGATCCCCATACTTGGAATACCCGCCTAAATGGAATAAAATATCGGTTTCCGATGACAACTAGGCACGCGTGGTATACATAGCTAAGTAATTATTACTAAACCCCTCCGACGCAATATGGAATGGAATAACGGTAACTATTCTTCCAAAAGAGTTCATAACTATAGAAAAGTAATATTTGTACAGGTCAATATGAGCATTGACACCGGCATTTCCATCCTTGTGTATCCCAATTCCTGAATACTCGCTGAATTTCATGAAACCAGCTAACAGATCCGCTCGTCACTCATATAATATCGACACGAACTAAAACATTTCCTATCCATCTTAAAGAACATGTTATAGATGTCCAGATAATTATGTTGAGTTTTCCATGGATATTGCATATAATGCGGAAGAATTTGCAGCTTTTAAGTGTTGTTGAGCGAACTTTGAGATACTTCAGTTGGCGGCGGCATTGATGAGCTCCTTGCAATGTATAGTTCGCTGTTATCAGGATGAATGGCTGGTGAAAGTTAGGGCTATTAATAGCAAATAGTCATGGTACCAAGGTACACACTGAGATTGGGATACCCTGAAATTGGAATAAATTTGCCATTCGCGACGCCATGGCAATTGAGGAGTTCATCTGTTTATTATATCAAGAGACTGCAGTCGCAGCGCCTGCCCTTGCAGCTGTTGCAGACACCGGTATGTATAAGTAATCGATCATAATCCAGTCCGTACCGTTAATGGCACAAAAATACAAAAGGTAAAACTACACTATATCGGCATTGGTCCTTTCGGGGAATTTTGGCCCAAGTCACATCCCTTTAATATTACCTTTTGTAAAGCCGGTTGAAGTGCAAACACGATGCCATTCTTTCATACTTTGCAATTCACTTTGAAGATCACAAGTCTTCGTGCTGCCATCCCACCTAACACATTTAAGCTGTATGTTAACCGTGCTGATCCTATTTTTTCATAAATCTTTTACTTTATCGAATTTAGTTTTTGGTATGTCAGGACGGGGAATGGGAGCTCAAGGGCGTGGTGCAGGTGAGCGAAGCGGCACTGAAAAAAGTCTTTCGTGATAATATTCAGGGAATTACCCGGCCGGCTATCAGGCGTCTGGATCCTCGCGCAGGCGTTGTTCGAATCTCGGGCCTGATCTACCATGATACTCATGCTGTTTTGAGGGTCTTTATCGGGAGCCTGCTTCAGGACGCAATTACCTATATGGAGCACGGGGAAAGGAAGACCGTCACGTGCACGGACGTGGTGTATGCACTGAAGCGTCAAGCGCGCACGTTGTACGGCATTGAAAGCTAATTAGGTTAGCTCGCGTGATGCAAGGTACAACGCAGTAAACACAAATCAAAGTGCAATTGAAAAACCTAACACCTTGTTGTATACATTGTGGATACACCTTAGCGACTACGGGCATTAGCACTCTTCTTGGGCAGGCGGCAGACACACGAACCGATCCGACCCGGAATCGCCGTAATAGTAATATGAACCAGGCACTTCAACGCACGCATACGTCACTCAGTACGTTGACGTAGGGTCCTCCTCTCGCTCTCAGTACCGCGCAGGGGACCAACGAAGACGGCTTACGGGTGGAAGCGTTGTCGGCAAGGTTATCGGTTCGAATCCGATTATCTCCACCTGGCTAGGCTGTTGGATGCTTCCTGCAGAACGGACCCGTTTCACACCACATGCACTCATAGATCGCACCCCGAAGACGTCGGCACACAGATGACGTCCTCATAGCACACACGGCCAAGGAGAACTCGCACTCGAGCCCCCACCTGTCCCCAACGGCATTAATCCGCTGCTCGAGCCCATCCGTTCGCCTTAGCGCTAGCCATGCAGTACAAACTCTCTTTTAGTGTCCGGCTTACCCTCAAGGTTCACGCCCGAAGTCACTATGATTGACAAGCAAGTCAAGATGTATTTAGTCCCTTTATCTGAGCACGACCCGCCCAACTTGAGACTGAGGGTTGGTGCGGCCCTACCGCAGCACCAAAGCCCTCACTGCGACGCCCTGTACCTGTACCTGTACCTGTACCTGTACCTGTACCTGTACCTGTACCTGTACCTGTACCTGTACCTGTACCTGTACCTGTACCTGTACCTGTACCTGTACCTGTACCTGTACCTGTACCTGTACCTGTACCTGTACCTGTACCTGTACCTGTACCTGTACCTGTACCTGTACCTGTACCTGTACCTGTACCTGTACCTGTACCTGTACCTGTACCTGTACCTGTACCTGTACCTGTACCTGTACCTGTACCTGTACCTGTACCTGTACCTGTACCTGTACCTGTACCTGTACCTGTACCTGTACCTGTACCTGTACCTGTACCTGTACCTGTACCTGTACCTGTACCTGTACCTGTACCTGTACCTGTACCTGTACCTGTACCTGTACCTGTACCTGTACCTGTACCTGTACCTGTACCTGTACCTGTACCTGTACCTGTACCTGTACCTGTACCTGTACCTGTACCTGTACCTGTACCTGTACCTGTACCTGTACCTGTACCTGTACCTGTACCTGTACCTGTACCTGTACCTGTACCTGTACCTGTACCTATACTAAACCATAAGCAATGCTTCCTTCGCCTTCGCCTTCGCCTTTGCCTTTGCTGGTCACTTCGTCGACCCTCTCCGTCCTCGGTCTCTCCTGACATCTCGTCTCCCCAGTACGTCGCCTCCCCTGCCGATGTCTTCGTCCTAGGCACCGCTCGTCGTGTCCTCCCGCCTCCGATGTTGAGGCGTCACTGGCGCTTCAACTTGGTTGCAGTCACTACCCGGTGACCGTAGTGGTCCGGGATAAATGCTGTGCCTGCAACCGACGACACTTAATGCTCGCCATGCAGCTGGCCGTTGCCGCACCCCTTCGTGATCTGGTCGATCGCCGACAGGACCTGCACCTGGCTCCTGTGGTGACGCCGAACCACCTGTCCACACGCCATCCCCGGCGAGATTGTCCCCAATCTTTCCGTCGTCAAACAGTTGCTCAAATTGTCTTGTTGTGAGCCTTTCCTGTGTCGGTCGAGCGCCTGGTCTGGCGAGAAACTCCACCTGGTACTGCAATTCGTATCTGCCAGCTCGATTGCGTACTCGGCGACGCCCGTTAAATGATCCAGCCGTGCACACCAGCGCGCAGAAGACCTGGCACTTTTGGTGGCATGCGGGGCAGTCCCTGACCTCGCAACGCTCCTGCCACTCCAACTGCAGCGTCCTCAGCTGGCTGACGACCGGCGCTCGTTTGTCGCCACATGGTGGGTCTCTGTGCTGCCCATCGCGTCCTTCACACAGGGGCTGTCCTTGGGGAAGGAGTTGGGCAGCCTGGGGACTGTGGCGAGAGGTGATGGGGAAATAGCAGCGCACCAGATGACAATGTTGCGCTACTATGGAAGAACAACGAAGGAGGCTTTCCACCGCAAGACGAGTGAGGCGGTGAAGGGTATGGGCGGCGTCTTGCTGCAGAAGCTCGCTCAAGTGATAGAAAACTGAAGCAAAAACAACATGAAGACGACAAGACAATTGGTGTTCAGACGGTGAACGTCCGTGGATTAGCATTTCACCTGAACACTTTAGGGGATCATTTGCAAGGCCTACGAGAGACCCATGGCCGTGGTGACATTCCTGCAGGAAACGCATCTAAATCCGGCGGAACATGACAGGGCGATGCGGCGATACGCTGCGCTCTGGGGGTACAGGTACACAAAGGCCCGCAAACTATCATTCTGGGCTTCCGGGGATTCGAGAGGAGCGGGTGTAGCCATACTCGTGAACCCTTACGGGGCCCTGACTGGACAGGCCCCATGGAGACAAGACCTCTGGACCCGACATCTGATAATGATTACTGGTGAACTCAGAGGACGGTCAGTCGTCATGGTTAGTGTCTACGCGCCGACTCTAGGAACGGCGAGAGCTGAGCTTTTAAGCAACTGAGCCATGTACCCATGCCGGCTGGGGTCACCATTGGTTCGGTGGAGATTTCAACTGCGTGGTTAACCAGGATGTTGACAGAAATAGGACGAGCAGTTGCAAGACATGGGGCAACGTGAGCTCCGTGAACTCCTTGCTTGGTGGAGGTTGGTGGATGCTGGCGACATAAATATACCCACTGTAAGAAACAGAACCAATCTGATAAAGTTCGCCAATGACCACCACACTTACCGCCACATATCGGCGGCAGGTGACGTTCCACATCGAGAATTGACCGAATGTACGTCTCCAATTCGGCGGTCAAATGGGTTCGCAGCTTGCTCTCATGCTCCGTGTCATACGGACCATCGGGTCGTGATGTTGGAAATTCATGAACCTAAGCGGAGGAATACGACTTAGAAAGCGGCCTAAGTTGTATCCCCCACCGCAATACGTGCGCACGGCGATGAACAGTCTCTTATCCACTAAACTAACGGAATTCGAAAAGACACTGGCGGCCACGGACAAAAAGGATTCTGCGAAGTTGTGGGAGGCTTTCAAATGCCAATTGACGAAGGAGATGAAGCTGCTTAAACGCAGTGCAAAAACTCGTATGACGCGTGGTTTTCGGCAACGAATTAAACGAGTTAAAACCAAGTTGCAGAAGATTGGCTACGCGGAGCAGGGATCCAACGAGGAGCGGGGCCAACTAGTCGCAGAGATCGTGCAGCTTCAGTCTCTGCGGCGAGCGGCTAGGAAAAGAGTACTGAATCAACAAACTGTGTTTTCTGCCAAGAAGACAACCAAGCAGTTTTTCAGAAGAATTTGTACGAAGTATGCGGATAACGTTATCTCTACTCTACAGCCAGCGGTTGGTGCTCCACCTCGGGCGAGGCACGACAAGGCGAATATATTAGCTGACGCTTGGGCACCGGTCTTCAAGAGGACACGCATCAACAAGACGCAGATCCGAGCTTTTGTCCAGCAATTCAAGAGCAAGTTGTCGACCACAAACATGATGGAGGTTGATGACGACTTTACGGTGGATGAGGTGCTCTTGGCCATCTCGAAGGGCAAGAGGGGCAAAACCTGCGGACCCGATGACTTGCCTAACGACTGGTACTGTGATTTTGCAGATTTACTCGGGCCCACACTGATGCGAATCTGCAACGACTGCTGGACAACAGGTATCACTCCTGTCAGTTTCAAGGAGGCCGACATTTGCAGCATTGACAAGGGAGGGAAGCTAGCAACCCCTAAATTACCGGCCGATTGCGCTTTTAAATACTGACTACAAACTGTTCACACGGATGATGGCGGAGAGACTTCGGCATTTCCTACCACAGCTGGTACATCCTAATCAATTTGGATTCGTCCCAGGTAGGACTATCCATGAGCAATCGATCTTTTGGAAGCAGCGCAATGCCAGTGCAGCCTAAACGGGATGAATGACGCCCAAGTCCTTCTCCTCGACTTTGCCAAGGCGTATGACTCCTTGGACAGGTCTTTTGGATGAAGTGCTGCTAGCAAAGGGATTTCCGGAGCGTTTCCGGACAGCGGTGGCGGCCATCCATTCAAAGACGACGGTGGCTTTCCTAGCAAATGGACAGGTCTCCCATAAGGTGCATGTGACAAGAGAAATACGTCAGGGATGCCCGCTTGCACCGCTGCTTTTCATCCTAGCGGTGGATCTCCTGTACGATGAGATTGACAAGAGTGGTCTGATCAAGGGGTACAGCTCGTCAGCAACAATGGCGGGGTGGAGCTCCGGGTTGCAGGATACGCAGACGACACCGCCCTTTACTTGGAATCAGCTGCAATGCAACAGGCGGCGGTGGAAGCAGTGATCAGGTTCTCTGCGGTCTCTGGGCTGCAGCTCAACGTAGCCAAGTCCAAAGCCTTGAGATTACGGAAATTTGGAGCAGAATTAGTACAACCGCAGAGCAGAGACCGACGAATCTGGTGGAGGTGTCCGAACAGCAAATAGATGAGGTGCAGAGCACACGCTACTTGGGCCATTGGCCAGGACCAGGTGCCACTACCAAGAAGGTTTAACAAAAAGCGATCAGGTCAATTCGAGGAAGGTTGGCGCTGGCGGAGATTAAGACTACGACCGTCCAGCAACGTGCTGCCATCGCGGCGGCCATCATAGCCCCAAAGGCATCTATGTAGCCAGACACTCCTGGCCGTCAGCATCGATCATCCGCACGCTTGATCGACGACTGCGGCATTATGTCTGGAAGGTGTCTTTCACTAAATCGAGTTCACCCACTATCGGCTGGATGAAGAGATGGCTCGCGGAGCTGAAAGTCCTACATGGAGGTCTGGGAGTGCCTAATATTGACAGAGAGCTGGCGGCCATGAGTGCCGCAGTGGTCATGCAATGGGCTACAACCACAAACAAGCAACAACAGGTGGTAGGGGGATTCTGCGTACTGCGGACGGAACGCAGCATGGGCATCTCATGTCACGACGCGAGGCTCCAGCTACGGGAGTCAAGTCAACATTACGAGCCACAGGACGTCCGTGGGCCGAGCACTTTTAGCGGAGGAGGAACGTGGTGGGAGTGACACTCATTCAGCTGCAGAGCTACGGAGGCAAATGACGGCCAGTAACGGTCTGATCACTAGGTGGGACCACCATGGATTACACCTGGAATGCACCGAGGAGCTCAAGGTTCGCCTGTCCAAGCTGCGGCATGAGCGACGTAAGGTTCGAGGACAGTGCCTCACGGCAGCTCTGCCGTATTTGCCACTGTCGGAGATCCAACTGTGGTCTTCTACAGGAGAAAAGGATAATTGGAACGAGGTTCGAGCGCTTACAGGCAACATCACCGGCAAGAAGGTGAGGGAGGTCCTGGATTTTTCGTGGAGGAGTCATTTGGAGGTCGTGGTTCATCCAGTGGGCAAGAAATTGCCACTAACAAGTAAAGAGGCTCATTGCTGTCGGGAATTGAGCCTGTCGATGCTGGCGGCGTATCCAGAGTTGTTGTCGAAGCCGACTGACAGCTCAACGCTACGCGTGGCTCATCAGCTCGACGACAACCTACACGAATTTAGAGTGCGTGATCAGGATGGGGTCTTCGTAGAGCACTTGTGGGGCTCGTGCAAGAATGAAATCCTGGTCGCATCCAACGGCCCGTCCATTCAGGCACAAATCTCGGAGATCCTACAAGTCAATGCCAGCACCGTAATGGTGGCACACATCCGTGGATCACAAGAACAAGGGCTTTGTGAGTCGGAAAGCGACGCCGCACGGCCAAACGGAAGCACTTCAAGGATCTATACGACCGCAGAGCGCAGTACAAGATTGAATTGGACAAGGAGACCATTCAGGGCAAGTTGGCAGATGCTGACTTTAAGGGGTGGCGGCAGCCCTTAAGGGGCTCACCTGGAAACACATCCATCAGATGACAGGGGTGTCCGCGTACCACACGCAGAACGTCCTGAGGCTCAAGTATGGTACCTTGAGGCTATGGACGGGGTCGGCATGGCGCTTCCAATGCTCAGTCAGGACATGTGCTGCCTCAGAATTAGGTGGATCGATGCACCTCGTCTGGTCATGTCGGGAGGCTCGGCAATTGTGGATGTAAGTGCAACAGATGTGGAGTGCGGACGACTTTGTAGGAGCAGTGGGGGCTGTGTTCGGTTTCAAATTGCACAGGCTTCCGGACTGGTTGGTGGACTCGAGAACTCCACCGGCAGCGTCACTCTCGTCGCCTGCATCTTTGTAGCCTGAGCAGATACCGGTGCCGCCGTACGTGGACCAGATCTTGTTGTTGAGGACAGAGAGCTCGTCGTACGTCGAGCCGAACTTGTAGTAGAAGCAGTGGTCGAAGGCCGTCGAGTTTGTGAACTCGCTGTCGACACAGAAGCCCATGATGCCGGCCTTGAAGCTGGTGCTGGGGGCGAGTGAAGCGGATTTTAAAGACTTGGACCTACTCTACCCGGTGGTAAACGATCTTTGGCAAATTTCACTGGCTATGACAGTCTCCGCGCTGTGGAAAAGGAATATTCACAGGGTCCACCCCGATGGGCAGGAGGAGAGAACGATAGCAGAAGAGGGACGTGGATTATGATCAGCCATATTGGCGGCTTTTCGAGGTTATAGAGCTGCACTGTATCTCCTTACAGCCGTCACGGCAGCGAAATTGGTGGCGGTCGGTTTCTGTATGGATCACTGGATGACAAGACCGACTGCCACACCGGCGTGTGGGGAGGTGACAGGGTACGGGTGTTTTTCTTTATGGTGGGTCATGTGGTAACCCAGGCCCGGGTGGAAGTGGCAGCCTAATTGTCGAGGTGTAGGGCACTGGACAGTGGTATGGGCTGCAGCCACGGCATTGTGCACCAAAGCCACCACCAACAATGTGGCCCCGAGTTCGTCGGCTTACACAGACTGCTCCTGCATGCCAGCTCCAAGGGGTGGCGGAACCTGCACGTGGTGGGTGATAGCCAACTCATATTGAGTATGATGGCCAAGCAGACAGCACCAAAGGTGGCTAAACTGCGGCACTGGTACCGAGTGTCCAGGAAATTAGCGGATCTGGTCCAGGTAATTTCCTAGACGCATCATTATCGACGGCACAATAAAGCTGCAGACTGGCTTGCCAACCTGGCCATGGACGGAAAGGCAAGCCGTGCGGTAGCAAGAGATGATGAAAGGGAATGGTAGCAGCTCTCACTGTTCGAGTGGAGGAGCAGACGCGGGGAGACATGGAGGAATGGGAGCGAGAGAAGGATTACGGCTGAGAAGAGGAGGTAATAGCTTATCAGTATTTAGTTTAGTACACGACTCATGCTTGCAGATAGGCGGCATGGGGATGGTTGTAAGACGTACAGCGCAAGAGGCGTAAGTTACACAATATAATCGAACAACACAACTACTTGTTGCAGCCGCTTGAATTCGTCAAGCAAAAGCAAGAATACGTTTGACGAACCGGTAACGGCAACCGCTCTCGACTGGACCGCTCGAACGGCAGGAAAACGCCACACATCATGCATAGGTATTTTAGTACATGCGCAGAGCAACCACCACCGATCACATTGGGCGGTGTGGTCATACGTTTCGACTCACTCCTCATGTTTTACGCATTGTCGGTAACTTAGCAACGACTCACGCGGTTGTTTCGCGCTCAATTTCCGCGATAACTTTTCAATCTCGCCGGCTAAATACGCTGTCGTGTGCTGCTCTGATCTTGTAGACCATGACGACCGAAATACGGAGGGCACTCCACGTGCGACTACCATTAATTTTAATGATACTTGTATTCACTTCATTTGTGACAAGAGAAACATATATTTGCTTGTTAATCAACTTGATGACGTGGTTCCACCGAATGTGATCTCGAACTCGTTTTAACAGAACACCGCATAGCTTGTGTCGCGACGGTAGCTTCATTGTTGACGCCACAAAGGCAATAAATTAACGGAAGACCTGGTCCTCAACGAGCACAAATGGCGAGGTGCCGACAAAACACATCTCATTTCAAAGGTTTCTTGAGTCAGTTCACTCCGAGTGGGCAGTGTAGACGCAACACGTGCTGGGGTTAGTTTAGGGTCTGATGTTGGGCACAGAGAAATTTGCACACCATGGTGACGTTAGGGCATAGCTTAGGATTCGTCAAATGTTTCAACAAGTTTCCGCTCCGCTTGCCGTTTTTCTTTAGCATCCGCATTATTTTCAACGCCCGTGCCTTTTCCCGTTTTCTCTCTAGATGTAGTAGTGCTGCTAAATATCATCTTGTGGTCGTCCGGTCTTCGCAGGTGTCGCTTGATGCCGTCATGGTGCAGCTGGGGAGCGTGGTAGTCGAGAAGACGTCGATATCGCGGGCTGTGACAAGAAACCCACCTGTCTCGTGGCAACCGACGTCCGCGAAACCTGCGGAGCCGGGCTGGATTGTAAAGGCTAGGCTCGATAGGGGCTATAGCGAGGCGATTGCCTCAGTGCTGAACCAGGGGAGATAACGACTCGCTTATCATTGATCACGGAGTGCATGCAGCAGCTGACAGGTCTACAAATAAAGTGGACTGTCGACAGGACTTTGTGGTGTCATGGTGATCACCTTGTTTCTTCACATGACGCTATGAATGGGGGCAGCCTGAACCGGTGCTGACAGCTACACCAACACCACCGGAAACTGCAGCAGTGCCACCTGAAGTGCTCCGTGAGCTGGAACTTCTCCGAAATGAAGTCTGACGCCTGTCGAACCAGGTGACTGGACATCCAGCGAACAGTCTGATTGTGCTGAACAGCCGCGGAGAGCTATCGCCCGAACGGATCCTCCAGCTCTCTAGCGGAAGTATCCCTACGGAGCCGAGGAATGCCAAAGAGAATACCAGCCCCCTCAAGCCCACGTCCTCGCTGCAAGTCGTATATTCAAGGGACTCATCCTATATCACGGTAAGGGTGTGTCACCAATGTCGTTGCGCTGAGTATGCTTGAGGCTTGCTTTAGGACACCACCGGCCGTGCTGACGGCGGTGTTCAGCGGCCGCCTCGGCACCCGAGGCCTTACTATACTTTACTTTACGGTGGAAAGCTACGCTGAGATCCTGGAAGCTGGTTCTACAAACTGGAATTTTGCCATTTATTTTAGCCCATCAGCCTCACTTCAGCATTTAGCTCCAGCTGCCCCCGCCTTTAACGAAATTCTGATACATGGACATTCTGTGCTGGGGGACGATCTCTGGTACGGTTACATGACACGACTGACCGAGCGACTGCGTGACTTCGTTTCGCGGAACAAGACATGGCATCTAGGAACGTTGAAATGCAGAAATTGCGGAGTCACACAGCGCAATGTGTGATCATTTGATGACTGGAGTTTCAACGATTTTGGAGGACCAAGCTATTCAAACTGGGGTTCCATGTGCGACAGCATGGTAACTTTAATTATGAAGCCATTGGAAGACGACGGGGCTCTGCAGCTGTTACTGTAGTCGTAGCAGTGGTTCCAACTAATGGAGAAGTCGATGACTCAGACGCAGATGCTCTCTCATATCCTCTACATCACAGGGGGTGGTATGCATCTTTTCCCGCTAGGTATGAAGCTACAAACGGGGACTGCTGAATAAACGTGGGTATACTGGACCTGTGGTGATGCCTCAAAGCTTCAGCCTCCATTTTTAAAATTCGCCCTCTTGACTTGAGTAATCCTAACCAGCGGAAGCGGCCCTGCGAGCTGAAATTCCGGATGGCCAGCTAAAAGCACGAATGTTGGGTTTGGCGGCGGCAAAACTCTCGTTTACCGAGGATTCGGATTTGTATCAGCAGTGCAAAGATGTACTCGACCTGCCAAGCGAGACGCAGAACAACAGAAAGCGGCGTCGTAGGCAACTTGTCTGGGCGTCAGTGGCACAATCTTGAGGAAGAAGGCAAAACGTTCCGATAGCGCAGGTGCGCAATGAAGCGAACCGCTTTTGCTTCACAATGATTTTTTGTCGCTCAAAAAGCATTTCCAAACTTTACATTATCCTCTCAATGTTTATCATCCTGAAAACGTATAACATAATATTTATACTGGGATAGCAGTGACCTGATAGGTATGCTGCTGGACAGCCCAAATCAGGTTAATTCGATGAAGCCGGTAACTGAGGCAACATACCCCATACATAAATTCAGTTAATCGAAAACCGAGTCGGCTACTGAATTACCGGTAATGGAACGTCCTTTTTTACCACACTTTCGCTTTGGAGCGCCTCCGGAGAGCACGGTCTTCTCCGGGTCACGATGGCGCTGGCGAGGCCCGCGAGGCCTTCGCAGCCGGCGCCGAGCTCGCACACGCTCGAGAACTTGCATAACGTGGCCGGATGCTGCTCCACGAACTTGAGGGGCGTCTTGCTGCTGTCCGAGACGGTACGAACGAGTCCGGATCCTACTGCACCGACAGCACGCGACTGTCTCTGATCGGCACCTCCACGCGGCGCGCCCAGTGCGTGAATGAGATCACGAGCGCGAGCGGCTCCGATGGCGTCAACGCCTCCTCAGCCATGAATTTATAAAGATCTGTTCCGCTGTATTTGTTGCGCTGTTTTAAGGTCTTTGTGTGACATCGTTTGCAGACCCACCAAGCAAGCTGGTCCCGATGCCGAGCGCTTGCAGCAGGGAAATCTTCGCCACCGAAACCTCTTCAAAGCCCAACACACGAAGTACCATAAAAACTGTCGCCAGTTTTAAGGTTATAAAGATTCGCTCTGCTCTATTTGTTGCGCTGTTTTAAGGTATTTATGTGACATCATTTGCAGATCAATTAAGCAAACCGCCCCGATGTCGAGCGCTTGCAGCAGTGAAGTATTCGCTGCCGAAACTCCTGTAAACCCAACGCATGAAGATGCAGAGCTCTTGCAGCAGTGAAGTCTTCGCCGCCGAAACTCCTGTAAAGCCCAACGCACGAAGTACCATAAAAACCCTGTTTGCCAGTTTTAATGCCGCCGATGAAGGCGCAGCGGCGGTCGGAGCTGACATCCAGTTTGTATCGGTAGATTCGTGGATGGGTCGAGTGTCATCAGTCAAGTTCTATTCGTCGGTTTTTGCAGAATGAAAGCAATTGACGCTTACAGCGGAAGTAGCCACGCGAAATTATCATGCATACAACAACTCGAGGTGCTAGGTGAACGGTGGTTCTATGGATGACCAGAGACGAGCATGGATCAACTCCCAAAACATCGATGGGGAAGGTGATATAACCGGCGAGAGTGGTGCTGCCGTATCTGAACAGGGCCGTGCCGCTACAGCGCCTTGCCGAGTAGCTGGTGGTGGAGTGCGTGCTATTGTTCACTCAAGACGGGATACACATCAGCGAGTGCAGACCTCCAGACAAGCACAGCAAGTGCATGTGACTAGTGGTGATTCGAGGATAGACTCAGGCAACGAAAGTAAAATTGGCCGCTGCAAGCTGCTCGGGACAGGAAAACTGAGCTACAACGACAACGGCGCGCGCAAAAACGACCGGTGCAAGCCGCAAGGGGTAGTTCAAGAGCAGAGGCAACCCGAATGAGAAGAAATGCACAGCAGCAGCAGCGACGAGATGCAGAGAACAAAACGGATCGGGACGAGCGTGTATTAAAGCAGCGTGATGCTCGACGAAAGAAGGTAGCGCTTTGCCGATCGAAAGGCGATGATTTCCTCGCTGGGTCAAGTGCGAGGGTGCTGGATGCTAATTGTCTGACCGTGAAGGAGGTAGAATGGATGGCAAAGCAACAGCATTATTTGCAAGACCCTCGTCTAGCTCTTGCGTATTACTATTGTTGCGGGGCAGACCTCGCCTCCTTCGTTTATGGTGACGAGCAGATCCAAGGAGAAAATGGCGAGTCCACGCGGGGACGCATTTCGAAGCTTCTTGATGATTTCCCGAAGGCAACTGAAATCGCCGCTTGTCAGGAGGCAGTGTTAGAGGGAGCATCCGAGTCCACTACAATATGGGCCTGCGCATCATGTGGAAGAATTCTACTGGAAGGTAAATCGGACAATGTATTTTATTCAACGCTGGAAGATTTGCGAGTGGTACAGCTTTCGGAAAATGAGCGCGAGGAATTGTTTATGGAACATCCGGAATCTATTGTTCGGTCACAACTGTATTTTCGCGGGTCGGATATTTATTATTTGATTCCGAAGTTTGTACGAGACCCTGAAAATGGACATCTTCGCGTCGTACAGTGGCTCCATAGACACCATCGTGAAGGGTGTTCGGCGCTTGCAATGGATGAAGCTGCCGTGAACGGCCATCTCTAAGTTCTTCAATGGCTCCACGCTCACACAAGCGCCACTTGTTCAACCTAAGCTATGGATTTTGCAGCAAAGTACGGTCACTTTGACGTCGTCGTTTGGCTTTACCAGAATCGCCACGAACACCAATCGCGTCAGCCATTGCGTCAATGATCTCATGAACAACTGTTGAGTCGCTCTGTTCGACGTGCGGGAGAACTGCTGAGTTTCGCACAAGAATCTCACTGGCAGTCCCATTTTGGCCTCCGATTGACCCGGTTGGCATACTATGCTCTGGAAATAGCGACGAAGCTACGTCGTCAATCAAACCGACTGTCGTCCTGTTCCACGGAGCCATTCTTTAATTGGCCAATGGTAGGTGACTTAAGAACCAAGGCCAGCCTCAGCGATGGAAAAAGCTCCGCAGCTCCCCTCTCAGCGGAACATGACAAGTCTCCTGCTATAAATACACCTTACAAGATTCAGTTGATATGTAAGCCTGTTAACCATGCAGTTCGAGAGAGTGAACATCCGTGCCGCAACTTGAATGACGACGAAGGCAAGACGGATACTGGCCCTGGTGTCGACGATGAGTCCAAGGAAGTTGCACCTGTGAAGCGTGACGAAGCACCAAGGGATAGCAAGGAGGATGATGCGAGTGGTCTTGGAGCAAATCCTGCGACTCCTGATGGCATTTTTGTCGACAGAATTGCAGCTAGTGGTGGGGATACAACGACACCGGGCACAAATGTTGCAGAGCTGGATACAATACCAACACGTCACGCAGTGGGCGGTCCTGACGGTGTTCAACCCGGACCTGCCGCTCATGCGAGTGAATCTGTAGCGCCAAATGAAGAACAGTCGCAGGAAAATGCACCTGGATTAAGGGCTACCTTCGAATCGACTACAGTGGCGGATGGACCGGTGGACCGATCAAGTGATTCCCCACATGCTAACAATCAAAGACCTCAAACCTAACGTCGCATCGCCTTGGGCTTTTGTCGCTCGAGTCTTTGCGAGAAACCCTGTCCGCCATTGGAAAACCTGGCAAGACCCTGGCACTTTACTGGAGGTTTATGCGGCAGATACGGCTGAAAATGTTGTACGCGTCACTTTCTTTAATGAAGCGGTGGACAAGTTTTTCAAAGTCGTCGCTCGGGCGAGGGCCTATCAAGCGAGCTTTCGCTTCAAAAGCTGCAGATGTTGAGATTTCGTTTGGAACTGGATCACACATTCGTCGAGCGTCGGATGAGATGGCGGTCATCCCGGAAATCGCCACGAAATCCCTCAACACGTTGACTCTTCACGCTGCTCAATCTACGATTACCATTATTGCTGTCATTCATGCGTTGAGTGCGCTGAAACGCATCGTCACGAAAAAGGGAAGGCTCTCGAAAAACGTGAGCTCCTACTGGTCGATGATTCGGGCACCAGTATGGTTTGCACCACCTGGGGCTACTAGCTCGCGATATTGGTGACATTTCGGAAGGCAGCGTTGTCGTCATGAAGAACGAGTTTCTATCGGCTTATTACAACAATCTTCGCTCGGTCTCTATCGGTGTTGGGTCTGATGTTCTTCACGATCCCGCGTTTCCTCGCGCTGATGAACTGCGTCAGTGGTACAACAACTTACCGGATAACCACTCGTTTCCCCCGTCACCTCCAAGTAATCCGTCTCCACCGTGCACGACACGCATCTAAAATGATAAATAATTCTACTTAATCCGCACTTTTGCTATCCCAGTCCACGCGTAGCCCTAGATAATCCTGAGAATTCCGCCCACGACTAAATAGTGGAGCGATTCCCGCAGGCCTTTGGGTCGTCCCAAATCCTAAATTTTACCCTACACCCTACATAACCGGTGCATTCGGCGCAGCCCTCTCACCCAGGGATGGCGTAGATCCTAGATCTGTGCTAGCCCCTAGCACAGATCTAGGATCGACACCGCCTGTCCTAAACCCCTGATATCATACAAATAAACTGTAAAAACCTATGTTACCGCCACCACTTCAACCCAGGAGCACTTCCGCATTGCTTCTGCACCCGACACCGGACGCACTGCAGATACGTCTCGTGCCCAAGAAACGGACGATCATGCCCAGTCGGAAAGAGTGCTGGTCTGAGGGTATTATACCGATGATACTAATTCAAAGTTACTCAACAAGAAGTGAAAGCATCTAACCAGTAGTTAATATAGTATGGACGCCTTGCCATTACTTAGAAACACCTCTCATGCTGTTCCGTAGCGTGAATATCAGCTCACCTCATATTAATTGTGTCCTCCTAGACGCTCAACGCCCAGCGCGGTAAGAGAACCAGCACGAGGCTGCCACTTTCCGAGAAAATGTTAAAATCGCCGATACCCGCCTGAAAATCACAGAAAACTCCATCTTGGCACAGAACCCAGGGCGACAGGGCCGCGATGACCCCGTTATGGCCGTGCCACCGCGAGCAGAGAAGGGCAGATCGGGCCCCGACAGATGAGCAGCAGTAGGCACAGTCATTCGAAGACAGGGGCCGAGCGCAAGTTGTAAGGAAGGAGCGGTGAAGCAGCGGAGCGGCTTCTTACAGGAGCGCGGCTTGTAGGGCTATGGTCGGATTGAGCCTCAATCAACTATCACCAGAGACGCTTCATGCAGGCGACTCCATTCAGTACTATTCGAGAGGGTTCGTGTGTGGCGATCGCAGGGCCTTCGCAATGCTCGTATTTTACGCATAGCGCAGGACGCGGACGACGACTTCCCTGTGCACCTGGACACCGACGAGCCTCCCCCGCACGAACATAATGAAGAGAGTATCGGACCGTCTTGGCAATCGTTTTAAGGAAACGCATGCGCTCTGGCGCACACTGCGCAGCTACAAGTTGGTCGATGGTGCCTGCGAAGGGCCGACGAGGGCCAGCATCCTCAATGCTGATCTACGGAGCGCAGTTGCCAATGCATTTGATGCTGTCAGAGCTCAAGGTCAGGCTGCGAGCGAGCGAAATGGTCCAGATGTCGACCAGCAAGTGACGCGTGCGCGTGAATCTTTGCGTCACGAGGCAGCCGCTGAAGGTCTATTATTGGACCCCAGCACTACGATAACAGACCTACGCGAAGATACCTCAGACGAATCCGATGCTGGAGATGATGATGGTAGGCATGCGTGCGAGGTTGCCGAATAATGCCGTCGCTGGCACCACTGCCGACGCTGACGATGCTGACGACGATGCCATTGCTGCCGCCACCGCCGCTGCCGTCACCACCGACACTACCCTTACTGCCGTCGCTGTCGTCGCTGCCAACGCTGCCGATGCTGCTGTCGCTTTTGACGCTTCCGTCGCTGATGTCGCTGCCAGCGCTGAATTGAACAGGACTTACGAGCCGACAGAAGTTAAGGTACAAACAGCAAATAACGAGTTCCTGGCTATCCCTAGACGTGCCCAGCGAGATAAAGTCCGTCATCAGCGGAAAAAGAGAACGGGGACTGGCATGTAAGCAAGTCGAGGAAGAAAGCGTATCAGAAGAAACGGGTGACTGTGCGTGATTCAAAGTATGTATACCATGCTAAATCGATTAAGGCCAAGGCGCTGAAGAAGTTCATTCAAATGCCTGCAGTCGCTGCGCGTTTGAAAGCGCTACGCTCCACTCGCCCACGCTACGTGGACCCAGACGAAGCCGAGCAGGTCGTGCGTGTTGGCGAAGGCATTCGCTTGCCAGAGGACGAGGTAAAGATCATTACGGAGTGTCGGGTCCCAGAAGGCCTTATTTTGCCGGATGTGGGAGATTTTGAGAAGTGCGAATGCTTCGGTGACTGCTTCAGGGGCTCGTGCCACAACGCTGTAGCCGCCATTTATTGCACAAAGAACTCGTGCAATCTGAAGGCGAAGTGTAGCAATGCCCCCAAGGTGCTTAAGACGCTGCGTTTGCTCAAAACACCGATCACTGGAATAGGTGTGTACACTACTACGAGTCTAGAAGCGGGGGATATGGTGGGTGAGTACGCCGGGCAGCTTTGCGCGTACAATGCGCTGATCGAGGGTCAGCCTGAGCAGACGTTGAAGTCCAATGGTGGTTACACGCTATTGTACGGCACGAAATCAACCAAGCAGTATGTGTACGTAGAGGCAGTCCAGTGCGGGACGATAACACGCTTCATCAATCACGCGTGCGAACCCAACGTAATGTTCGTCGAGATGCGGAACCGAACCCACGTCAAGGTCATTGTGATCATGCAGTACGCAGTAGATCGTGGAGCCGAAATCACCGTTAACTACGGCAACGATAAGGGATTCAAGTGCAAGTGCCGAGACTGCATGTAGCCACGACATCATAATAGCTGCCGGACTAAATCTCGCTTTCGATTTACGCTCTTGCATCTGTAGGAAGACGTTTGATCAGCTGCAGGAGTAAAAAAATGCAATTGGCGATGCTGGGCACAAATTCGCGATGGGATGCTGTTGTATGTGTCACAGGCACCTTAGCGCGCTGGTGTCTGAGCTGCGCACCGCTAAAATCAACGTGCTGAACGAGTTGTAGACGGTCATCGCGAGATCACGCGCTCGGATTGCTTACACCGGCACGCAAGAAGCATGGTTTTGTCGATTTTCAATATAAATAGCGAATTTTCAACGTGCTGGACGCGATGGCCTGTTTGACTTAAAACGCTCACTCGGATGGCAACCAACTATGATAAACAAACACGAATATGACGTCAAAAGGAAGAAAGGAGATGCATTGAGAGCGCTGGGCTAAATTATAGATAGGCAAAATCTGTTGAGCGGAGGACGTCCACTTGGTGCCACCAGCGATTCTCCACCCGATGACCGGTTGCGGCGAGTGAGACTTCTATTGACCAGTACGCGTCTGCCCTGGGTGTTCACTCGATCAGAAACCTCCAGCGCGTGGATAACGTGAATACAGGTCCCGAACTTGTAGCAATAGCGGCAACCACACCAGAGGGACTCGGTATTCACCAGCCATCCACTCTCTGGCTGACCAGCATACTCCATCCTTGCATAGTTAGTGACCATTTGAGCAGTAACAGCTAGATACTCGACAGTGCGTTTTTAGCAGGAATGTAGATCCGAGTTGCCGGAAGCGATGGCACAAACAGTTCGCCACGTTCGTGACATACGCCGTACTCATTCACATAGAGCTTCCCGTCTTGTGCTAGTTGACGTGCTCGACGCACCAATGCCGATGTCGGTTCCGTTGTCTCCCGGAATGGTCTGTTGCTGGCTGCCTCATTAGCGCAGCACTCCGACAGCTGCTTTATTAAGACACCCATTTTCAAGCGCCAGTGCATTGTATAATCTCGTTTAAGGACTCGGTTAAATTGCTCCACAGGATTAGTAGTAGTGGCGTAGCCCGGGAGTGTATGAAAGCACTGCCATCGACAGTAACGGGCGGTCAACCAAGTCGACTTGAAGTACTCAGCAAACAGCACCAAATCGGGTCGACAACGCCAACGCTGAAGGGCGCCTCTCACCAAATCATAGAACTCTTGGGCGCTTGCGCAAAAATGCAGATTATAGATATCCCGGAGTACATCGTTCGCCAGCTCTTCAGACACAGATTTTGTTCTGTCTTGCACTTTTTCATAACATGAAAAGACACATCAAGGGCAAAATCTGAGTCTCGCCGAAATACGCTTTCGAGGGCGTTCCATTGCCCGTCTTCTGCGTCGCCCATGACATACCGAAGCTTCATATTCTTCTGCGTCACACGAGTGAAAATGCGGCGAACCGCATTCAATGCCATCACGTAGGTCGGACCCGTTCTCTGAGAAAGAATAATCAATGCTACTAGGTGAAAGCTGTGGCATCTGTCAGATATCCCTACAACAAGTACAGGGTATCCCACTTGCGACAGCTTGAATGTGGCGTCAACGTGAAGTATGAAGGTCTCGGGAGCTCTGTCCAATTGCCGCAACAATCGCTTAGTTGACATACCAACAAGAAAGGGGTCAGCGTCAGTAGTCAAATCAGAGCTGAAATGACTACCACTTTTCAATCCTACATTTAAGCGTTTAAACATGGATTTAATCCAATTTTAAATGTAGGAGTGGAAATAATGACAAGACCTCTAAACAGCTTATATTGAATAGAACACTCCTTTTAACCTGACGGAGTTTCATAAGTCATCAATCACCTAATATTCATAGGAACGATTATAGAAACAATGTCGCCGAAAAATCTTACATACAAATCTGACAACATCATTTATATAATGATTTTAAATATCAAGATCAGAATTTTAGAAAGATTTTGAAGACTTCTTCAACAACCTATAAATATATAAAATACTAGTTTTTTATCCGAGTACTACCTCATTATAAATATTTAAATATCAAAAACCGACTCGAATTATTTTCATATGATCCTAACAAATATATTAAGTAGTATATAGAAAGTGATATAATAAGTATGACATACTCAAGCGAACGTTACCAAGCCATGAAAGAAAGTATTAAAGCTTCACAGAAGCGCTACTATATTAAGACACGTGAAACGAGACTTGCCAAGCAGAAAATTTACGATGATTTGCATCGTGATCAGATTCACGAGAGACAACGTGGCTATAAAACAGTCACTAAAGTTGAGTTACCGCCTCAAATTGAAAAAGAAACATCAAAATCTAATTAATAAAAGATATTTTTTGTCTTTAGTTATATAAAGTTCAACTTGATACAACATTATTTTTATATAAAGTTCAACTTAATATAACTTGTATAATATAAGAAGATAATTTAGTCAGCGATATATAACGATGCTTGCTCACGAACTTGAAGGACTGAAACGTTTAGGACTTAAACCTATTAAATGGGGCACCAGCTACCGTCTAAAGGTTCGAGGGGGAACCAATAAGATGGTTTTCATCAGCAACGTAAGTGAATTCAAAAATAAAAAACTGGTTGCTAAGTACTACAATGTGACTATGGATAAGCTAAACAAGCAGCTAGTTCCCGATTATCACGAGGATCCTAAATATCGTTTCTACAATAGCAAATTTGGAGAGTCTCATCTATATGAATACATTCCAGCTGGAGAGTTTTACGAAAAGCTTGAGCACGTTTTGTTAAGTCAGAAGAAAGCTTACAAAGTAAATGCTCTCGGTTACACGCTTTATGATCCTATCAACGATGAGGACTTTCACTTCTATCCTAGCATCGACAACACTGCCGTTTATGACAAGCCATTCGCCGTGAATAATCGAGCTGATGCGAGAAAAATCGTTTCTGATATCAGAACAAGAGAGCTTGCTGACAATCTTAATTACCCTAAATCAGGAGTAAAGCTCAAAGCGATTACCGCTTTTAGAATCTATATCGATTATCGCAATCACGTTCTCGGTGATAGTGATGCTGTCGTACCAGAATTCCTTAAGAAGAACAAGTATATCATCAATTTTACAAAGACAAACAACAAATGCGTTTTCTTCAATATTGCTTACCACAACCAACCTGAACCAAAGACCCGATCGTATCAAATCTTTTGTTAAGGATACTTTCAAGCAATATTGTAGATTTAAGGGTATCAGTACTCATTAGGTCTATTCAAAAACTTCAAGCCGATTGACCTTCTTAAATTTGATGAATTTGAAGAGTGTTTCAATCTAAATATTAATATTTATGATATTAACAACGCAACTACTGAAGTGAATTGTATTAGACCAACCGTAGGTAAATATGATGATACGCTCAACATCCTTTCACATGACAATCATGCTTTCTACATCACAAACATTGATAAGGTACAGAGTAAGTATATCTGCTCAACATGCTTGATGACTTTCGATAATTGTTCACGTTTAGCAAATCATAAAATATGAAGTGTGATCGAGTAAATATTGG